>JAOXYA010038785.1:0-12662 GCA_028565675.1 Sorex palustris
ACTGGTGGAGGGATGAGTATTTGATCATTGTATAATTGAAACCCAAGCACAAAAATTTGTAAGTCTACAACTGTACCGCATGGTGTTCCACTAATAAAAATTAAAAAAAAGAAGTGTGAGCCCTCAAGGGCACTGTGGGGGGGCTCTGGGGGACCCCCAATGAAGAAAAGCAGCCCAGGCAAGCCCAGCGAGTCCCAGCATGCCCACACTGAGTGTGCAAGCACCCCCCCACCCCCACCCAGCCGGAGTGCGAGCCCCCTGGGTCACTGCCAGGACACCAGCATCCGTGCAGGGGAGGCTCTTGCTCCCAGCTAGTCAGGGGGAGGGGGCGTGGCGCGTGGGGACACGCCTGCGTTTCCAGAAACCCCCCGCGGCCCCCTCAGTTCTATCAGCAGCCGCACGCCCCTGGCGAGTCCGTTCCTCTCTAATTCTTGGCATCACGCACGGCAGATAAACTGTCAACACCTCCGTCTCGGCCCGCAAGAGGCAGTTTGGAATTATTGGAGAGCAACTGGTGGTCTGGAGGGGTGGGGGTGGGAGAGGGGACAGCGGGGAGACAAGAGCGTGATTGATGGGGGGGCTGGGAGGGGGGTTCCCGGGAGCCCCTGGATGCGCCCTCCTGGCCCGCAGGTGTCGCGAGTCAGCGTGGGTGGGACGCGCGTGCCGGGGTGCGCAGGCTGTCCTGTCCCCCCACGGAAGGCGGGCGAGAGGCGGCCCCGTGCCCACGCTGCAGGCCCTGCGCAGAAGGCGCCCGGGGGGGCTCGGGTGCCAGGTGCCGGGGACCAGGCGGCAGGCCCCCCCACCCCCGACCCCCATCCCATTCCCTCCCCTGCTGCAGCTGGCTGGATGTTCAGTTGCTGCGTGCGCGCGGGTGTGTACGGGGGGCGTTTGCCTCTGGGAAGTCCTCCGTGGGCCTCACAGCTCTGCGGAGCTCCCCCATCCCTGGATGCACCCCCCACTCCACCCCACGCCCTTTTCCTTAGGGCTTGGAAACTTCCCGAAGTTCCCATGCATGACGCTGAGGGTGCAGAGGGGGCCCGAAGGGGCTCGGCGCCCCCCTCTCCAGCCCCACCCTCTTTCCCTCTGGAAACTAGCCCGGTGGTGGGTCGCTCAGGGCTGAACCCCCCCAGTCCCCCCAGGAGGAGAACTGCAGCCCCCCTCAGGAGTGAAGGGCGGTGCTGTGTGAAGCCCAGCCCTGGAGTGACCACTTGGACCCTGGGCTCCATCCCCGGTGCTGCAGGAACAAAGCAAAGGTGGTTCCTGGCCTGGACTTGTGGGTCCTGCTGAAGTCGGGCTGGGGTGTCCTGCACTGTCCCCCCCACCCCCCTACATGGCCAGACCTTGCCATTCTGGTGTCTCTACTGCTTCTCCCTGGGGGGGATGGGGATGGCCTGGGGCTGAATGGCCGCTCCATGGGGTTCCAAACGCGCTGTTTCACCTGCCTTGCACTGCGGTGTTGCAGACGGAATAAATGAGCAGCCCCTGAAAGCAGATCAGGGACCCAACAGGAAGGCCACTTCGTAGCTACACTGCAAGCCTTAACACCCAGAAGGGCAGAGAGGGGAAAATGGACCATCGTGTGAGAGGCAAGGGGTGGGAAGGGGTGGGGGTAGGGGGAGGGACACCGGACACATTGCGGGTGGAGAGTGGGCACTGGTGGAGTGATGGAGGGATGGCGACTCGATCATGCTTTGACCGAAACAGAACCACGAAACTTTGTAAGTCTATAATTGCATCTCACGGTGATTCATTAAAACATTTTTTTTTTTTTGGCCTTTTGGGTCACACCTGGACATGCACAGGGATTATTCCTGGCTCTGCACTCAGGAATTACTCCTGGCAGAGCTCGGGGGACCAGAAGGGATGCTGGGAATCAAACCTGAATCGGCTGCGTGCAAGGCAAACACCCTACCCGCTGTGCTATCGCTCCAGCCCCCCCACTCAAAATTTTTTTTTTGATTGAGCAGCCCTGCAGGAGTGGGGTGTGTGTGTGTGGGAGGGGGTGTTGCTGGGGGCTTCCTCCCAGGTGAGGCTGTGGGTCTTCTCTGGAGACGGCTGAGCACAGTGCTTTGTCACACAGGGCAAGTGGGGGCTGGGGCCCTTGGAGGGGGTGAGGGCAGCTATGGGAGGTTCCTGCCCCCCTGGGGGCCTGGGGATGGCGGTCAGGGCCTCAGTGGCCAGCACGTGTTGAGGCAAGAAGGGGAACCCAGCCCAGAGCCCAGGCTGAAGTCTGTAGGGTGGTGAGACACCCACCCCACCCCTGTGCTAAAAATAGGGCTGTGGAGAGGGGCCAGCGGGGGCCAGCCTGGTGGGGAAGGTCGTTTCTGGTGGGGCAGCTGGCACCGCGGCTTCCTGTAGGACCCGGGCCCTGCCTGACCCTTATCCGGCTGTTGGTTACATGGACGGGGTGGGACAAGCCCTGTCCAGGTGTTCAGAAGGGCCTGCTGAGAGCCCTCCACGGCCACAAGGCCACAGCTAAGACCCCCTCTGGCCCCTCCCCAGAGGTTCAGTAGACTGAGGGGCTGACCTGCCCGGAGACTGACCGTCCTTAGCTGCAAGAAGCAAAGCCCAGTTAATAAGTTAACTGCTCCCAGGCCGCCCTGCACCCTTGAAAGATAAGGGTGGCCCCCGCCTGATAAGCACTGTCAGGGGCAGAGGCGGGCGGGGGGCGGCCTTGAAGAGCCCCCGCGGGTGTTCAACCCAGGCAGCCCAGGTCAGGGTCCCCAGGCCCCGCGGGTCAGGGGTGTGAGAAGATCATCCCTCCCCAGAGAGCAAAAGTGACAGGCCTAGGGGCCCGGGCACCTACCCGCCCACCCCCCGCCAGTGCCTGCTCCCGTCAAACTGGGCCACCCCGGGTGCCGTCCAGCCTGCGGTACTGGGCACTGGGTCCCTCCTGCGTCCTTGGATAGCTGGACGCGATGCCAACCCCAGGGCTGCAGAGTCCTTTGAGGATGGTAAGGGAGCACTGAGTCAGGAGCACAGAGTCCACCGGTCGCCCTAGACTTTGCCTCTGCCAGGGCACGTGCAAGGCTGACCTGGGCCAGGGTCCTCACCCCGTAAGTGCTGCAGGACACGGGGCTGTCCACCCTGAGCCCTGGGCCTGTAGAGTGGGGAAGCGGCTCATCAGCCGGGGGCGGGGGGAGGGGGAACCTTTGCATTCCCACCGGGAGAGGAACAGAGCGGAACTGCATCGAGGACGTGCATCGGGCCGGGGTCTGGGCGAAGTTGAGCGGGGGTGATTTTCACTTCTGTGAAAAGTCGCTTCTCCAGAGAGAAGCAGGTGGCGTGTTAAAGCCACCGGTCACACGCCATCCCATGGAAATTAGAAGTGGCTGGATGTGGTTTGAACGAACAAACACCCAGGACTCAGGGGTGCTGGGTGACCCTCTTCCTGACCTGGGGCACACGGGCCAGAGGAGTGGGGTTCAGACCAGCCAGGTGCATAGGGCCAAGGTGGGTAAAACTACCACTGCCACACACCACACCACCACACACAACCACACCTCCCATCACCACACACTCAACTATTACCACTCATAGCCACAACCACCACAGCACACACGCATAGAGTACCACCAGAGATGTATCTACCACCACACTCTGAAACATTACTAAGTCTCAACACATACACAACCACCACACAGTAACTCACCGCACACAAACACCATCGTACTCACAACTATCACACACACAACCACCGCACACATAACTCACCACACACAACCACCATCACACACAACCACCACACACACAACCACCGCACACAACTACCATCACACAACCACCTTCACACACAGAACTACCACATACACAAAACCCACACAGAAACACAACCACTGCCACACACACAATCATCACACAACCACCAGACATGCCTGCAACCACCACGCACACACACACACACACACACACACACACACACGCGCGTACGGATCAACTCACTGAACTTGTTTCCCACAGGACATCTGCACCCAGAGCAACTCACACACTCCAGGAAATTCTCACATGGGCTTGAGGCCTTCCAGGAAGCAGCGCCCATCTCGCGCTTCCTAATTTTTTCCCATGAGAAAATTGAGAGAGTCTGGGGTGCTAGCAGATCAGGGGCCTGGGTAGGGGCGCCGTGGAAACAGAGCCCCCCTTCAGAGAGAGGCTGGTCCTGTGAGTGGGGACCCGGCCGCCTCCCAGCACCCACCACATGAGCCGCCTTGGCCTTGGGGCTCCCTTCGCCCTCCCTCCCATGTGGCCTCGTGACGGTCACCTGCCCGGCTGGTGGAGACGCCCGCCAGTCTCCTAACTCAACACTTGATTATAAATAATGAAAGCCCCAGAGGCCCCTAATCTCCCAAGAATTAGCTACAGAGTCGAGTTTTCTGCGCTCCCACGGGGTCTGGTGGGAAAGGTTCCCGCCCGCCCTCCTCAGCCAGTTCGATGAAAAGCCTATTTTCTCAGTGGCTCTCGACAGGAGAGATTCCGATGGGAAAAAATACCAGCCTTTGGCGATGGCCAGGAGTGGACAGGCGTGCCCCGGGCTGCCTTTCCCAGACAAGTCGCAGCATCGCTGGCTATCCAGGGAGCTTGATGGCACTTGGGTCCTGTGTGAGGGATGGTTTGGAAGAAGAACGGGGGCAGCACTCTGTTCACTGGCAGATTTGGCCTCATTTTCAGTGACTCTCCTTTGTGAGGTTGCTAGGTCGAGGGCGGGGGAGTTGAGAGCATCACCCCCTCTGTGATGGGGGCGTCATGAGACTAGAGCTATGGGTCCCTTTAAGTGCTCCCAGTGGCGCCCCGCGTGGGGTGAGGGTCCGGCCAACGTGGCAGCCATGCAACCTCTCCCAGGAGCGTCAGCGCTTCTAAATCATAAAACCTCGGCCTGCTTTTCTTCCTCCATAGACACTATCCAGAGCAGCAGGCCATGTTTAATGTTGCCCTGGCTTCCTTCCCTCTGTTTGCCGTCTCTGGGGAGGACGGCGGTGGGGGCAGGGCGCAGAGGAAGGACATCCACACGTTGCAGAGGAAGCGCCTTGGCAAACGCCTGCTTGGCTTAACTCTCCCAGGCACGATTTTCAGCACCTGCGGGCATTTAATAGACCATAAGAGTGCGTGGGTCTGGAGCGATAGCACAGCTGGTAGAGCGTTTGCCTTGCACCCGACGACCCGGGTTCGGTTTCCAGCATCCCATATGGTCCCCTGAGCACCTGAGTGCAGAGTCAGGAGTAGACCCTGTGCATCGCCAGGTGTGACCCAAAAAAGGGGGGAAAGTGACATACGCGTTGTGGGTACTGCTTGCCCCATGGAACTGGGACTCTGGACAGATACTTCTGAGGATTGTGAGTCCTTTCTCATTTGCAGTCATCATCTCTAACGGGACCACGCGATTGGTGGGGAATGCCATTCCCACTCCGCAATCAGATCCATGTATTTCCGAATGAGGACCACCCTCCCACGCCTGCCCTCAATGGAAAGGCGTACAGATTAAACCCCGTGAAAGGCAAGCTGGTGACCACCCTCCAAAAGAGTCAGGACAGAGAGTGAGCCTCACACCAGGGTGAGCCATTCTCCCATTCATTTCAACCCAAAGGATGGGCCATTTGTCTTTTGTTTACTTTTGAGAACTCTTTACATAAGAAGGACCTCAACACTTGGCGTCTCCTGTCTGTCCAGTGTTGTGTGTTAATGGAGTGCCCTGCCCTGCAGAAACTTAGCCACTATCTAGTCAAGTCTGGGCCACTAATAGGAATTAATTACCACCTGATTTTGGGGTCAGAACAACAGTACAGAAGGTTGGTTGCTTGCCTTGCATGTGGGCAAACGTGGTTCAATACCTGACATCCCATATAGTCTCTTGAACTCTCCGGAAATAAAACTTTAAGCACCACAGGGTGTGGCCCAAAATCCAAAAGGGAACAGAAAAGTCCAATATATGTGTGTACTATCTGTATATATGTATATATAATATAAACGATAGTATACATAGATAAGTATATATGTATATTGCATATAGTACATATATACATATCTAATATATAGTACATATCTGATATATACACATTTTTTAAAAAGTACAACTTGAGGAGCTGGAGCAATAGCACAGCAGGTAGTGCATTTGCCTTGCACGCAGCCGACGTAGGTTCGATTCCCAGCATCCCATATGGTCCCCCGAGCACTGCCAGGAGTAATTCCTGAGTGCATGAACCAGGAGTAATTCCTATGCATCGCCAGGTGTGACCCAAAAATTTAAAAAAGTACAACTTTATATATATATATATATTCTGTACAGTCACCTTTGGTGCCACTTGAGCTCTGAGACTTGCCAAGAATAACATAAGCAGTGCCTGCGCTCTGTTTGTTGTTGTTAGAGGCTTGGTTAAGCAGGATTTTGCACGGAAGCTCTCCAGCTGCCTGAAAACAAAGGACCAATAACTCTTTTTGTTGGGATTTGGACACGAAGCTGCCATTTTGAGAGCCTTTGAGCCTTGCCTGTTTTCAACCCATGCCCTCATTTCTTTGTCTGAAGGACCAGCCAAGTCACCAGACCACCCTGACTGTTTTCAGAGGCAGATCCGGAAACGTCAGCTCCGTCTTACCCACGGGGGCCCCATGCTGAGGCGAGGGCCTGGAATCCTCTGTGATATTTTCCTTCGTCCCTTCCCAGATCTCCTCCATCTGTGGAGGTTCGGCATCCCTAGGCTTAATTCCTTGCCTGACTTTTATTCTGTCCTTGAAAGCTGGACCGTGGACTTTCGAATGAAGTCAAACAGGTGAAGCATTTACCTCCCAGTTTCTCTCATTGTCTCCAAATCTCCATGAAGTTTTCTATTCGTTCTGGTAACCAAGAAAGAAAAGAAGGAAAGGGAAAACTGCAAGTTGTTTGTTCACATCATAAAGCTGAACTAAGTGGATCAGATGCTCTCGTTGACCTTGAGGACGATCAGGGATGCTATCCATCAACCAATGACTAGTGAGTCTGAGCTTTCAGGAAGATGTCTGGCTTCCTAGCTATTTTTTTCTGCCCATAAATTTCTTGATTAGATTTAAGGGCTCTGCCAACACATTGAGATCTTTCATTCAATATGTCCTTCTTCTGCACTCCTGTCAGGACTGAAGCACATTCGATGTGGGTGAGACAACATTTAAATTCAAGTTCATTTCCAAGAGATGAATTTATTAGTCTAGGTGGGACACGGCGATCCTAGCTCTGAGGTGTTGGAGGTTTATTCATCGGAGCTGTGGACTGCAGACAGCCTTGTTTGGGGCATATTAGTGACCCTCTCTGGAAAACACCGTTGAAACTTAAGGACTTGATACTCAGGTCCACACCATTGAAATTCCCAAAGTTCTTAGCAGGAGTCACTGGCCGTGAGGACGGGCACAGAGCTGCTTCTTAGATCTCAGTGGTCTGTTCAAAAGGGAACATTGGGGTCAGGGAACACTTCGCATGAAAAGGCCTTGGGTTCAAGTTCATGCATTGCACAATCAAAATAGTGAATAAAATAGGAACCAGGAGATGGTACAGGTGTTAGGGCTCAAGCCTAGCATGGATCTGACTTGGCTTCGATCCCGGCCACACTTGGTCCCCTGAGCACAGCCAGGTACAGGCCTGAAGGCCTTTGAACTCCTCTGGCGTGGTCCAGATCCCAGCTTTGTAGGCTCCAGGCAGCATCCTATTCTCTGACCCTCACACTGACCCTCAGCCCAGTTGACTGAAGGTTGCTGGTGAGATCCCTGGGTCCTCTGAGCATTTCTTTGGAGCTCCCCAAAAGAGGTTGTTTTTTTTTTTCCATAGCAAGTAACATTTATTACAGGAATGCAGTAAGAATAATTTTTTTAAAAATCAAAAGTGGTAAAACTGGTTAAGGGGAAGCTGAGTAGAATTTAGGGCTTATTTCCCAACTTTTCTAGTCTACAACTATTAGAAATAGAGATGCATGAACAACATGTTCCTTTTAAATTGCTGTTTCCTTTTTTTCAAGGGGGAAAAAAACCTAATAGTAGTTTCCTTCAAGAAAAACAAGCTTATAATAGAAGCTTGTTCTACTAAGGCAAGGAATGTCCTAATAGACGTTCTGCTTAGGAATGTTGAGAGAGAGAGAGAGAGAGAGAGAGAGAGAGAGAGAGAGAGAGAGAGAGAGAGAGAAAGGGAGAGAGAGAGAGATACCAAAAAAATAAAGACAAACAAAATGAAACAATTTTTTAAAAAAGATTTTCTGGATTTTATTTTTCAAGCAAGTAACATTTCTCCTACCAAGTATAACTAAAAAGCCCTTTCAGCCAGGAAGCGTCAGGACAAAAATAAATACGTATAACCACAGATCCTGCCAAATCAATTGCTCTGGGATAAAAATACCCCTGCCAGTGATTCCTCACCAATAGTAAGGCCTAAGTCATTGACATCGGCTCAAGTATCCAGAACATCTTAAATTAATTGGACATTAAAGTAAGCCAGGCATAGCTACTTGCATATTCTCCTGTTTCTGAACATGAAGTAGAACACCCAGAGTCTCTCCTGGAACTTCCTGTGGAACAAAGTTTCTCCTAGGGTGAGAGCTAGGAGCACTTTTCCCTTCACAGTCTACAGCTTCCTCATAAACTGGTATTTTGGCTCTGTCACCTCACAAATTTCCTAGCTCTTCTTGTCTCTCCCATCACCTTACAATTCCCCAAACACCAGCGAAAAAAATTAGACTGGCCCCTCTTGTAGCCAATTTGACTAGAAGACCATCAGTGTTTCTTTTGTGGACAAGCACACGCCTTATTTCTGCAGAGGACGTACAGGAATTATTAGATTGCCTTTTCTACCAGCTTACTGGAAATGGAGAAAAATATGTCTTTTATTTCTTCAGAGACATAAATACTGGGAAGGCTCTAATGCCACCCAAGAAATGGTGACTCTGCCCAATGCTGAGTATAACCAAGAAACCCTCTGAAACTCTGGGATAGGTTCTTAGGTTCATTTGTCTTGTTATGATTGGTTGAACCTTCACACAGGAAGTTGTGTGCAGGGTCTTTTGTGACAGTCACCTGATGGTCTCCTATTTCTTTCCTGGTTCAACAAGAGCACCCAGAGTTATGGAGTCAGGCTGCACTCAGAATTCTAATCGCAGTCAGAGTCAGAGTCAGATTCAAGCAAGAATGATATTTTTCTGTTACTTCAGTCCAATTAAATGAGACTCTAAGCCTCTCTCCCACTGGATTGGCAGGGAATTCGGTCTTGGTATTGACTATTCTAGAGTTTCTCCATTCCTACAAGAGTCCAGGAGGTTTTCTCCTAGAAATGGAAGCTGAGTTGGATTTCCATTCACTCAGGCTAACCCTGATTTCCCAGAGCAGTTCCCAGAGCTGAGGTGATCTCTTGCAGGTAGAAACCTGACTGCTTCTGGGACAGGTTTAGTCAGAGGCCTCTCGTCCTTGTAACTTCCACTCCATCACCAAGGGCAAGGATTGGGCTCTGTTTCTGTCTCTTAGGGTGTCACCACATGACCCACCTGGGTGACAGAGTATGTTTCCTCTCCCATCCTCGTCCTCTCCAATGAAGTCTCTCTTTATGCCCCCTCCCGAGAATGTTCTCGTTTTTTTCCTGCCAGTCTTGTCAAATTGGGAATTGATCTGAGGCAGAGAAATACTACTTGTCTATTCCCTCAAAGGAACCCTCTTCCTCAGCTTACCTTCCAAACACCAAGGAATGATTTCGACAGCTTTTCCAGCTGTCGTCCAACTCTCCTTGATAAGGCCTTTTCATTGATGAAAATCCTTAGTTTCTTTGACTCTTAATGTGAGAAATTTTCTTTTTTTTTCTTTTTGGGTCACACCTAGCAATACACAGGGGTTACTCCTGGCTCTGCACTCAGGAATTACTCCTGGCTGTGCTCGGGGGGACCATATGGGATGCTGGGAATCGAACCCGGGTCAGCCGCGTGCAAAGCAAATGCCCTACCCGCTGTGCTATCTCTCCAGCCCCTAAAATTAGATTTTTAACTGGGTCATTTTAGTGCAATAACCAGGACTCAGCTAAATTATCTTATATACAAGTAAAAAACACATCAAGCTAGGAGCCAGAGAGATAGTACAACTAATAAGACACTTGCCTTGCAAGTTCAATCCCCTGCATCCCCTGTGGTCTCTGAAGCACCCATAGGAGTGACTCCTGAGTGGAGAGCCAGGAGTAACCTCTGAGCATTTCCAGGTGTGGCCACAAAAGAAAAAAAAAAAGCTAATATTCCTACTCCCTTTTGAATAAAGACTCATCAAAATAAATGTACGGAAATTCTTTTAAAATTCCAATAATTTTTTTTAATTTTAAAGATTTGGGGCTGGAGTGATAGTACAGCAGATAGGGTACTTGCCTTGCACGTGGCCAACCTAGGATTAATTCCCAGCATCCCATATGATCCCTCGAGCACTGCCAGGAGTAATTCCTGAGTGCAAAGCCAGGAGTAACCCCTTTGCATTGCTGGGTGTGTCCAAAAAAAATTTTTAAAGATTTAACTCCAATAAATTACATTGTAAAATCAGAGGCGTAGCAGAGGACTACAGTAGCAAGTAAAGCATTCTATATAAAATCAGCAGGAAGGGCTGAAGCCACAGGGCAAAGCTGATGAGGGTTTGCTCCCTGACACCCTTTATGGTCTCTCCAGCACTACCAGGAATGATCTCTGAGCTCAGAGCCAGGAATAAGGTCCAAGGACAAGGTGTGGTCCAAAACCCACAAATAAATAAATAAAAGATCAATAGGAAAGGGAGTGATAGGATAGGGGTTAAGACATTTATCTTGCATGCAGCTGATCCCAGTTTGATGCCTGACATTTCACCTTGGAATATGCTCCCCTCCTCCCCACAAGAAGAACCAATTATAAATTCTCAGAATGTCTACCTCTGAATAAAACAGTGTATAAAAACCTACCCAAATCTAGCGACACACGAAGGAGTAAAGTCAGCATATCTCAGCAGGAGGGGATGCCGAGCAGATATAAAGAGAGGGAAAAGTCAAAGATATCTGTTCGAGAATCATAAAAGGTCACCTCTAACTACCCTGTGACATGGAGTATGCGCTGTTTCTCCTTGACAGTAAAACCTCAGAAGAAAAGCAAAAAACCCACAGTCTTCCATAGCCATTCCAGGATGCAATACTCCTGGCCTCTTTCCTGCCTTTTTGCAGCAGACACCTTATAAACTCACATTTAGGAGATTGTGCTGTATTGTGCTGTATTAGATCGTCCTCTAGTGGTTTCAATGCTTTATCCTCTCCTTTCTTTTTTCTTTTCTTTTTTTTTTTTTTAAGGACTGAATTTATTACAGTAAGCCATGTTCCTGAGCAGAGATCTGTTAAGTGGAAGGAATGAGAGACCTTCTGTGAGATGATTAGAACTAGATAATGTGACATGTCTCAGCTTCCCTGGTGGATTTTAAGTTCAGTTGATTTAGGCCTTGACTGGATTTTCTTTAAAGCAGTTGTTACAAACTTTCACTCAGGCCCCTGTTCTCTCTTAAACACATGTCATGCTTACTTGTCTCCATGTCTCTGTGCTTGTTTGCTTTATTCACTCTAGAGAAGCTCATGTTCTCTCTGACCACATAGTCCTCTCTTTTTCTCCCCTCACATATTTTTAATTAAGTTTCACTCAATAAAAACTATCTTGCTTAGGAGTCAGAACGATAGGACATTGGGGAGGGCGTTTTCCTCGCACACAGCCAACCCAGGTTCAATCCCTGGCATCCCATATGGTCCACTCCAGCACCACCAGGAGTAATTCCAGAGTGCAGTGCCAGGAGTAACCACTGATCACAGCAGGTGTGACCCAAAAAGTAAAAACAAGAAAACAAAACAAACATAAAAACGTATCTTGCTTCACTGTAGCACTGTCACTGTAGCACTGTCTTCCCCTTTGTTCATCTATTTGCTCAAGCAGGCACCAGTAACATCTCACAACAAATTGAGATTTGTTGTTACTGTTTTGGGCATATCCAATACATCAGGGGTAGCTTGCCTGGCTTGCCCTGAGGGCAAGATACTCTTGGTAGCTTGCTGGGCTCTCTAAGAGGGACTGAGGAACCAAATATGGGTCGGCCATGTGCAAGGCAAATGCCCTACCGGCTGTACTATTGCTCCAGCCCCATATAGCTCCTTTCTTTCTTTCCTGATGGAAGACCACACAACAGCAAACTATACTGAGAGTAAGGACTCTTCCTCCTCTTCAGATAGTGAAGATACTCTTGGTTTTCAACCCTTCAGAGATACTTACTCAAACATATTTGCTGTCAACTAGAGAGATAACACAGGGATTAAGGCATTTGGCTTGTCTGAACTGACCCCAGTTAGATCCCCGGCACAGTGAAGGGGAGCACTGTGCAAGGACCACAGCTGGAGAGCACAGACCTTGGTTTTGCAGCTGTTAGCATGCACACTGCATCCTTTGTGTGCAAACATCATCACTTCAGCAACCACAGAAACATTGCAAACAACTATGAAGAGCAGGAAGAGAGGGAGGATAAACACTTATTTAAAATTAAAAGAAAAATAAAATTGAAAGGAAGTGGGACATTAAAATACATACAAATATTCATCAAAAATTGGATGAAGGGGCTGGAGCTATAGCACAGCGGGTAGGGCGTTTGCCTTGTACGCGGCCGACCCGGGTTCGATTCCCAGCATCCCATATGGTCCCCTG
>JAOXYA010038793.1:0-12662 GCA_028565675.1 Sorex palustris
CTGAAACCCAAGCACAAAAATTTGTAAGTCTACAACTGTACCTCATGGTGTTTCACTAATAAAAATTTTTAAAAAAGAGGCAAAATCAAAACAGTGTAGATTCAGAAGTCTGCATGAGGTAAAGTCCTAGATAGGGTGGGCACACTGGAAAAGAACAAAAGGTTAAAGTAATGAAGATGCTGCCTTTTTTTTTCAGAACAAACGGATTTGGAATGATTCGATAGGAGAACTAGAAAGAAAATGTCAGACAAAAACAAGTACTGAAGAGGAGGTTAAGAAATGGGAATCCAGGTGAAAAGAGAAAATATTTTGGTGCAGCTGCTTGGGAAAACAGTCTGGCAATTTTTCAAATGATTAAATGTGGAAGTTACTACCTGACCCAGTAATTCTATTCTAACCAATAAAGGGAGAAAATAAAAACCTGTCCACACACACACACACACACACACACACACACAACCCATACGTGGCAATATAAGGGTCATCATCATATGACCCAGGGCCTTTCCCTTGCATGTGACTGACCCAGGTTTGATTCCTCCGACCCTCTTGGAGAGCTCAGCAAGTTACCTAGAGCATCTAGCCTGCATGAAAAAAGGCTGGCAAGCTACCCGTGACCTATTCAATATGCCAAAAACCAGTAACAACGAGTCTCACAATTTGTTGTGAGATGTGCCTGCTTGAGCAAATCGATAAACAATGGGAGGATAGTGCTACAGTTTCTTTATTTTGCGTTTTGAGTCACACACAGTGACTCACAGGGGTTACTCTTGGCTTTGTACTCAGGAATTACTCCTGGTGGTGCTTAGGGGACCATATAAGATGCTGGGAATCGAATCCAGGTCCACCTTGAGTAAGACAAATGCCCTACCCACTGTTCTATCACTCCAGCCCCATGAGTAAATTTTCTTAATATACTTTATTAGGAGATGGGGTAGAGTCATTAGTGGATGCTAATATTGATGGTAGATTTGGAGTTGGAACACAACATGCCTGAAATGACTATCCACAGCTTTGTAAATCATGATAACTAAATTTAAAAAATAAACTAAAAAAAAATTAGCGACGCCTTGACCCTACTCCAACCACAGATTTTGTTGTTATGGCATTCACCCTGGGAAGATGCAATACTCAAATTGTAAATTTTCTGATCTCTGTCACCTTGACTTTTTAAGTCCTTGTTCTTTTCAGGGGGGTACTCCCCCTCCTAGCGCTAATTCCTAGCTAAAGGCCAACCTTTGGACATGCCATTCCCAACCAGCTACAAGGCCACAGAGAAAACCAGGAACAACCCTGAAACCACAAAGCATTTTGAAGTCATTCTAACAAGCTGATCCTAAGCATGCCTACACTGGCACACTCTTTCCCATGCAAATCATAGCGAAGACTTTTGCTCATATTAGCTTAATTTCCTAGGCTTCCTGAAGCACACCTGTACTTTTGCTATTGAAGCCCTATAGCTTGGCATCTTTTCATCTCTTGGGATCTTTAACAACCTGTTTTCTCAATCACGGTAATATCTTTGTTTAACTGGTCATAACTTAAAAAACAAAACAAAACATAAAGTCTATATTTGAAAACTGTCAGAATTTTTCCAATGCAAACTGGAAATACAAGTCCAGCTGAATATGTTGTTTTCATAGTGCTCCCTTCTCTATTCCAACTGCCATCTTACCCAGCACTTGAGGTTGGCTTCCAATCATGGACTAATCCTCCTGGCCCTGGGTTATTCTGTCCTCGGGTATTAGTCTCATCTATGTGTTTTATTTTTTGTTTGTTTATTTTTTCACAATAATTTGTTACATTCAGTATTTCAACACCATTCCTGTCACCATTGTACCTTGCCATCACCATTATTTCGAATTTTCCCACCACTAGCCAAGCCTGCCCCAAAGCAGATGCTAAATAGTTTATTTTGTATTACTTTTTATGAATAATCACAAAAAATAATCCAGAAAGGCTTACTTAGAGGAAAGTATGTGAAGGTTGGTGTATCTATTCCTGGAGACATTACTTCAATTGTATCACTTGTCATTCTGTTCATTGATTTGCTCAAGTGGGCACCAGTAATATCTCCATTCGTCCTTTTCTTGAGCTGGCATAGCCCATTGGCGTATCGGGGGCTCTTTCAGGATCTGGGGAATGACATGCGATATTGTTACTCTTTTTGGCATATCGAATACGTCAAGGGTAGCTTGCCAGACTCTCCTGTGCCTATATATATATATATACACTGTCCTCCCATTGTTCATTGATTTGCTTGAGCGGGCCCAGTAACATCTCCATTGGAGACTTTGTTGTTACTGTGTTTGGCATATCAAATACAGCACGGGTGGCTTTTCACTGTATCACTGTATCACTGTTGTCCCATTGTTCATTGATTTGCTCAAGCGGGCACCAGTAACATCTCCATTCTTCCCAGTCCTGAGATTTTAGCAGCCTCTCCTTACTCGTCCTTCCCAATGCTGCCGTATTGGAGGCTCTTTTAGGGTCAGAGGTATGAGACCCATTACTGTTACTGTTTTTGGCATATTGAATATGCCATGAGCAGCTTGCCAGGCTCTGCTGTGTGGGTGGAAGAAATACTGCATTGCTCTCTCCCGGGAGCTTTGGATTTATAGTCTTAGCCTTGGATGAGATTACATGGTGCCGGGGGCAGTTTGTGGGTGTGACTGCCAAACTACTGGA
Organism: Sorex palustris; assembly: GCA_028565675.1. Classification (NCBI taxonomy): domain Eukaryota; kingdom Metazoa; phylum Chordata; class Mammalia; order Eulipotyphla; family Soricidae; genus Sorex; species Sorex palustris. Next base: position 2,689 of record JAOXYA010038793.1, read on the forward strand.
AAACTAGGGGTCTGGGTGGAGGAGGTCCAGCCCTAATCTGAGCAGGCTTGGAGATCTCAGCCAAGGGTCCGCATACATAGTAAAAATATTTATACAAAACATGGTTTCCCTGAAATGCATAAGCAAGGACAAAAGAGATGAAGGGAACCTCCTACCTTCTCACTTTTTTATAAATTATTATAGTCAAGATCATTAAAAATTTTGGGCTCTAAGCATCCTCACTCCTACAAGGGGTAAAATCAAGAAATTAATCCTAAAAGAAAATGGATAGAATTTACTACATTTTCAGTCAGTGCTCCAGTTTTCCTTTTTCCTTTTGAACACTTGCAAGCACAGAGGTTTTGGGGAAGTTATCTTTTTTACAGAGTCTTATAGAAGGTCAGATGCTAACAGAGGCCTTTGACGACTCTATTAAAAGAAATACCTTGGACCCCGGGGTTTCATCAGGAAGCAACTTTGGGCAAATCAAAGGTAAGTGCATAGCCAGGGTGGAAAGGTTCATCATCATGCAGCGTCAGGGAAAGAGGTGCAGCAGACACATAAAAGTCCAGGCACGGAGCATGCAGTCACTTAGATGTGGTGTTTGGATTGCGTTACCTTAGTTACTTACCGTTAATGAGACAACTCTTCAAAACAGCAATATAAAATGGTAAACAGTAAGTGATTCCTTTTTGGCTTTATATTGAACGCTGGGTTCTGCTTTACATTACTGTCTCTTTTAGGTTTAACATACACAAGTTAGACTAATAAGTGGAGAGAACCAGATGCACCCAACCTTATGCCTTGTGAAGTTTGGGATGACATTCTTTCTTTGGTGGGGAGCAGGGGAAGGCCACTCCTGGCAGTGCTCAAGGCTTATTCCTGTCTCTGTGCTCAGGGAACAATCCTGGCAGAGTTTGGGGGAACCATCCGCAGTGCCAGGATCAAGCTGGGGACAGGCCCAGACAAGGCAAGTACTTTAACCCCTGTACTATCTCTCTGGCCCCTGGGATGGTGTTCTTCCCTGACCCTTCTCTGCAATTGGGAAAGCAGCAAGACAGCATTAACGGAGGGGCTTGGGACTCCCTCCTACTTGGAGAAGCATCACCCTTAGCCCCCCTTTGTCTTTGGAGTCATTTCAATCTAGTGAATTTATCTCCAAAGAAAAAAGTGCCATCACCCCGATTGATCATCAAAGACTGCTGCTATGTCTCTCTTAATGGCAGCTATTATCATTTTTGTCATCTGTGGATGTCTGCAGTGATGGTCCGTGATGGAGGAATCATGCCAAACCCTCTTGTCTGCGTGAGGAGAACAGGTATGCTGAATTCCATCCACACTGCTGACTTGCTGACTCACCTGTAAATCCAAGTGACTCACTTCAAGAGTTCACACAACAAGACAGACACTTCACTTTAGCCATGTCCTATATAATTAAATGTTTGTAGAGTCTGGCTGGAGGACTTGTTGGATACTTGTCCCACTATTCAAGTATGTTGCTTCGTACTTTGCTTCGTGTTTCCCATTACAATGTTGTTCCCTCTCATAGTTGAAGAGCCCAGAAAAGAGATGGAGTAAGTAGTTACATCAGACACCTCCTGCCCTGAACCCCTATCACTCAATATTCTCCAGAAATTTCCTTTAAAGAGAAAAGAAAAAGGTAAACACTTAGACACCTGATGGTGCTCAAGGATTACTCAGGGCACCATGTACAGTTTTAGGGATTAAACAGGCCTCATTCAAGGCAAGTCTTAACCCCTGTATTATTTCTCCAACCTTGCAAGAAATCCCTCTGGATCCTCCAGATTCATTTGTCATAAAGTTGGACCCTAAACTGATATTTGATGTGACTCCTTTTGCCGAATCCCTTCAATAGAAATGTGCATACCCACCCTTCCATCCCACTCCCTTGATACAGCTTTTACCATTAGACAATTTCTTTTCTCCTTTCCTCTAGAGAAGCCCTAGTCCCATGACCATTAAACTGTTTTCAGAGGCGAAGGAGAGAGCCCCACATTTAATCTGCAGCATTGCATACTTCCTGATCCCCCAAGCATCACTGGTTATAGACCTAGTGGTCCCCAGCACCAGGAGGGTTGACCAGGTGCATGTTATCAACCCAGTGGGCCCAGTTTCACCAGGAGGCTCCAAGGCCTTTGAGCACTGTTTGAGAGAGCCAGTCCCCCACAAATAAATAAATCCTTCACCTCTGGATCTAGGACTGCTTATCCTTTCAAGTCTCTAATTTCCTGATGAACCTCAAGGAATGGAAAGCTATTCCATTTTGTCCTTCATCCTCAGTGTCTTGGTTCAAAAACTCAGAACTTGTTGTTTTTCCCAGGACAAGCCCACTTGCCAGAGTGAGAACACCAGATGTCTATAAAGGAGGCTTGCTGCCACTTCTAAAAATTCTTTTCTACTTTACAGCATTGACCTTTCCATTTTTTAATGGGAATTGGAGGTCATAAAGTTGGGGCTTCCCAGCTCTGTTCTCAGAAATCCTTCATGGTGATACTAGGGGACCACATAGTGCCGGGGTTCCAGTCCAGTCTAGGCCTTCCGCATGCAAAGCACACACTCAGTTCTTTGAGCTATCTATCCCTCTGGCCCCAGTGGTGGTAGATTCTTTTAAACCCAGATTCTTTTACACGCCCCTCTTATCTCATTTGCTTTTTCAGCTCAACCTTTTTTTGGGCAAAAACTCCAAAGAAAATTTCAGCTTCATGCTCTGCCTGAATTATACAATATAATAACTAAGGTTAGGATAGTTTGGGATGGTTAAATGGTAAAAAGGATTATACAATGGGTGGGGTGCTGCCCTTAAATACTGCTTGCCTGGGTTTGATCCTTGACATCCTGTATCATTCACACTGCCAGGAGTGATCACTGAGAGCAGAACCAGGAGTAAACCCTTAGCACCAATATCTCTGGCTCCCAAAACAAATGAACAAACAAAAAACAGTAGGTAGTAAGTTGGGATTGGTCTGTGGCATCCTGTGGATTGGTCTGTAGCAAAGCACCTGCCTTGCAAATGTGAGACCATGAGTTTGGTCCTAGGTGCTGCTCTTCAGCTCTGACTGCCAGAATCAGTGACTGCAGGAACTTTAGAGAGAGCAGGATGAGAAATAATCAGGAGTGCGAGCAGCGAGATCGGAAAGATTTAATGACCAAAAGATCCTTGAGCATGACCAGATGTGTAAGAGAGAACAATGTTAACAAAGGAGCCCTCACAGGATTTATAACCAAAATAGACCCCAAAGAACCTGATAAGGAATTGAAGCAGAAATTGTAATGAGAAACCTGAGAAATTTATGCTCAAAAGAGCCTTGAGCATGACACGGTTTTCAAGAAGGCCCTAAGAATTTATGCATGAAGGACGACAAAGATTTATGAATGTACTATCACCCAAATCAGTATCAAGAGACTCCTCCTCTAGTGGCCCAGGCACTAACCTCTATATGACCTCTCACTGGGGTGCTGGGCTGAAATGGGCACACGGAATGACACACAGAGAACAGAACACGAGAGCATGTGACTTCCTGTCTCCAGGGAGTGCAGCCATGTAAAGGGATGTAAGGGGGCTGGAGTGATAGTACAGTGGGTAAGGCACTCGCCTTCCACATGGTCACCCTAGGTTTAATCACCAGCATCACATTTGGTTCCCTGAGCCCCACCAGGAGTGGTCACTGAGAGCAGAGCCCAAAGTAAACCTTGAGCATTGCCAGGTGTTGCCCCCAAATAAACAAACAAAAAAAGCACACACAAATAAAACAAGAAAAAAAAAAACCTCCTTGTATAAGCCCGGACAAAGACTCAAAGATTCACAAGGACTCTTTTATTCCTCTGAATAAAGACCCACCCACACTATTCCTTAATAAAATTTCTTTACATGGTTCCATAACTGACTGATCTTTCTCTGCTAGGCTGGGAACTGCTGTGGTGTTTGTGGTGCCCAGGCCAATTCTTTGGCCAGGAGAAAACAAGTGCTGAGAAATCCCAGACAGGGGTCATCTCTGCTTCCCCTCCCCAGCCCCAGAGGCTCCCCAGCCGGGTGTGTGCAAGTACCACAACTGAAGTGTAAGCACTGCAGCAGAGACCATGAACATGGCAGCCTGGCATGCACCACTGCAAACACGGCAAGAGCAAATGAAGGGGAGAAATGGTGGCGAGGGTCACAGGGCAGTGGAGGGGCAAAGGCAGCTAAGGCTGGGAGAACATGTTCAATTCAGAGTCATTTAAATCTGATCATTTAAAAATGTACTTAACTCATGGTGTTTCACTAATAAAAATGAAAAAAAAGTAAAAAGTTCACCTTGCTCTTATTAATTTAAAAACATTTGCTAATTTCTGAGATATAGTGTCTTGATTTGTTTTTTATTTATGCACATCTGAATCCTATAATGTTACATGTGATATGATACAGTATCAATAAATAAAGTCTTAAGCAAATTTTAAAAAATAAAATAAAAATGTACTTAACAGGCAAAAATTCTTTGGATGAGGGTGAGAAGAACAGCGGCATGAGCACATTTTGAGAGAGTCTACTTTGTAATGAGCTCTGTTCTGGGTCCTGTTGTGTCAAATTCATCAGGTTGAGTTCTAATGCCCAGCACTTCAGAGAATGCCACTTCTGGAAATCATGTAATTATCAATGCAATTAGTTAAAATGAGGAATAGTAGAAAGAGGTGAATCGCCATTTGAGGACTGGTGTGCTTTGTAATATAAAAAAGCAAATTTAGTTTGGAGGAGGCTTTGGGCCAGCTTGGAGGTGCTCAGGAGTTAACTATTTCTGGATCTGTGCTCAGGAGTGACCCCCTGCAGGGTTCCGAGAACCACATGGGGTGCCAGGGATTGAAGCAGGTTTGTCAACACGAAGACAAATACCTCAGCCCCTTATTATCTTTCCACCCATAAAGGGGAAATCTGAACGCGTAAGGGCATATGCACACATGCACACACATACACTCCCCCCCCCACACACACACCAAGAATAGCATGAGCACACAGGTGGAGATCTTGGTGATATGTTTCAATCAAGCCCAGAAAAATCAAAGCAAAAACCCAGACACTGAGGAGGAGCACAGAGCAGACTCACTTTCATTTCCCTGGTTTGGAGGGAGTCCATCCATGGGCACACTGACCTGGAACTTTCAGCTCCAGAACGATGGAGTCAGACACCGCAGGCGAGGAGAAAACACTAGCTAGGTGATGCATCTGTTACTCACACCAGGGTGTGGCGCAAACACCCCTAGTAATGGTAGCAGTACATTAGGTTAGATTTCTCCCCATCCTTTCAACAACTTTAAAGGCATTGATTAACTTTATTTCACAAAGGACTCCATTTCAGAGAATTTAGAGTCCAATTACCCCTCAACAAAACAGGTAAGATTCCTCAAGTGATCAGACTTCTTTCTCATGATGACTTCATTTTCCATAGTGTTTTGCAAACTTGATTTCCCAACCAGTCCCAGAGAAACCACCAAACCTAGAGAGCAAAATGACTTTTGGGGGAGAGAAATGCTGCATCTTTTCTCATTGCTAGCACCTGGATAAACCTGTTTTGCCAATACAACTCATCTTTTGCAAAGTGGACTCAAAGTAGCAAGCACCCAAATTTTGGGTTTGTATCATTACCAGGAGTGATCTTGGGCATGGCATGCTCTATCGAGCAATCTTTCAATGTCAGGCATCCCACCCTTCCCTCAGTTATTTCTGCAATGACTGGGGGAGCCACACACACACTTGGTCTCGGTACTTGCTGGGGTTACACACTTAAACTGTGGGCTCGTTTATGCTAGGCTGCAGAGCACCAGAGATGCACACATTTGGACTCAGCATGTGGGGGATCCCTGATAGATTGAATTTGTGGTCTCCTGACTGCAAGGTAGGTGTTCCACTAGGAAGTCACTATATCATTCCCAGGTTCCCATCTGCATTTTCTGAAATGACTTATACCAATGTTTAACAAACAGGTGTATTCAGATTGGAGAGATATTTCGACTGGCTGTGTACATACTCTGCATGCCAATCTAAGTTTGAGTAAGGACCCCTGAGCACAGAATTTGGAGTATTCCTTAAGCACTGCAAGATATGATTCACCACCCAAAGAAGCAAACATTCATGCCTTACTTTCCTAATTTTTCTCTAAAGTATCACCACCAAAAAGGTGACATTTGATTGCCCTATACTCCTGAAAGTGGTGAGTCCTAAAATCAAGGTACTGGCGGGACTACTTGCTCCTAGAAGCTAAGGGGAAAATTCACTCCATTGCTTTCTCCAGCTACTGGAGGCTGCTAAATCCTTTGGCTTGTGTTCCCGCATTGCACATCCTTCTCTACCTTTGCTTCTGTCATAGTATTACCTCCTCCTTGTTGGGTCACTTCCCTAAGGACTCACACAGATACTTTAGGATAATCTGCCTCTCTTCAGATCATCCTTGCCTTGACCACATCCACCAAGCCCCTTTCCTAACCTGGCAGCATTTGCACAGGTTCTGGGAATGAGGATGTGGGCATCATCTCTGTGGAGAGAACCTTTCTCTGTCTACTTCTGCTGCTAACCAATTCAAATGAGAAACCTGACTAATGGAGTGAAGTGAGATGAAGCTTGGAATTTGTTTGAAAACCTCCTACAGACTCTCTCTCTTCCCCTGTCTCCCTAAATGGGTAGATGGAGGAAAAAAGAAGACAAAATACTGACAGACTGAAACAGGGTTACGAACACCTTGTGGTTCATTTGTGCTGTTTATTTGCCTGGACAGAACTTGAAAAATTTCCTGTGATTAAAAGAATAACCTAAAGTAAATAATGTGGGGACAATGCTAAGGAATAGCTAGCTACGGCCTAGTGACTGGATGGCTGCTATTAAATAACGAGTGTCTCCAAGGGAGGAATACAACATACATGGCACATAGGCAAAGGCACTCAGCTACCTAATGGCCGGTGAGTCCTCAAAGGCCCCAGGTTTTGTCACCGAGCCATTCATTGTAACCTGAATTAATTGCCAGTTAAGAGGGCAAATGCACTTTGAGAAAGAATATCTACTAGCAAACACCCACTCAGAATGCTTCTCTCTTTGTGCCTGCACACATATGTAGCTGAGCATATGAACGTGTGAATTATGTGTCTCTGTACATCTGTCTATACATGCAACTGTGCATGTGTGCATCTATGTGTGTGGTGTGTGTTCACATATGTGTGTGTGTGTGTTTCACTCACGTGGCCTAGCTACTGAAGTCCTCCATGTTTCATTTTTTTTTGGTTTTGGGGCCACACTTGGTGTGTTTTCAGGGCTCACTCTTAGCTCTGTGGTGCTGAGGGGTCACTGCTGGTGGGGCTGCGGGGACCATCGAGGTTTCAGGGGTCGAACCCATGTTGGCTGCATGCAAACAAAGTGTCATGATTGCTGCATTATCTCTCTACCCCCATGCATCTTTGTTTTGAAATGAAAAGAGGAGGCCAACAGACTTCCAACGCAGGTAGTGCACAGGCAGGATAGGAAATACTGTTGGCAATCTTTCTTAGAAAACTGTTTATTCACATTTATATCCAATGACATCAAGAGTTGGGCAGGGTGGGGAAATCAAATCTGTTGAAACAACTCTTACAAATCACCTTGGTGATTGTAACAAACCTGGGCCTCAGATACACTAGCCATTCCCACTTCCTTACTTCTTTCAAATAATCACTGAATTATCATTCTATGGAAGCCCTTTGTGTGTGTGTGGGGGGGGGAGAGGGCTCCCTCTCCTGGGCATGAAGAATCTAGAAAGAATATGGAGACCTACAGCAGCATTCTTTAACCTTTTTACACTCCAGGGACAAGCCTGAATACCAGCCTGTGGACAGGCAGTTCTAACCAACATGGCAGAGGAGCTGGAGTGATAGAACAGCGGGTGGGGCATTTGCCTTGCAAACAGCCAACCTGTATTTGATGCCCAACATCCCATATGGTCCCCCGAGCACCATCAGGAGTAATTCCTGAGTGCAGAGACAGGAGTAAACTCCGAGTTTCACTAGGTATGAATCCCCCGAAAAAACAAACAAACAAACAAACAAACAGAAAACCCAAGGTGGCAGATCAGTGGTTTTCAATCACTTTTAACACCTGTAGACAGGCCCTGGTGTGTGGACTGATGACTGAAGACCATTGACCCATGCAGGATGCCTGGGATACCGGTAGCCGCGTTTTTGACAGGCACAGCTGAACTCTGTGACTAAAGGCAGACTGAGGAACCCACAGGGCCCCTGAGAAACAATGGACACTAACAAGCATTATTTAATGACCACAGAGGCTAGGTGCACCTTCACCTTCACGGACATTATCCACACATTATGTCCCCCCCACTGCCCATACCTCCGTGCCCTTCTCCCTGAACCGGGAGTGCGCTGTCCATGGAAGCTGTCCACCTAGCTTCTAGAAATGGATGAAAGGCTGCTTCTAATCTGTGACACTCACAGATAATTAAATTAGACTTCTCTCAGTCTGGTGGGGAAAGCTATTTTATACTTTCATTAACTCCAAAGGGCCATTTCAATTATAAGCCCTGCTCGGTAAACAAGATATCTTTGACTTACAGCCTTTCCTTCTCTAACACCCAAGAAGCATGACCTTTAAGAGGATGCTGAGAAGCAGTGAAAATTCATCACTATTTTAAAAGTTCACATGATCACTACATTCAAAAGAAGTGAGTAATTTAGTTATGTATTTATTTTTAAGCTGCTCCTTCAGTTTTCTTTGTCCATTGCACCCTCCACCCCAATTGGGGGTCTCTGGGTTTCCATTTCAATCTCCTAATTTTATTTAAGTTTCTTGGGAGAAAGTCCCAAGTTCTTAGAGGGAAGAGACCATTACATGTAAGAAGTGTGCTGTCTCACACCACACCAGCAATTTCTCAGGTCATGACTTGGTATCAAACATCATACAGACAGTCTAGCCATTATGTGAACATCACAAAGTGTATTTACCAAATGCTTTTGCCTGCAAAAAATTCATCTAGGCTGCCAAGGAACCATGGCAGCAGATTCAGTGTCAGCGACCAGCATTGCCATACATGACTGCACTCTTAGCAGAGACTCATTATTCCCATTTCATAGAGGAAGACACTGAAGTGTGGACAACACAAGGAATTGCTCCAAATCATGCTGTGATCTGCATGATCTGCTGAGCTGACTTGCAGACTGGGACTGTCTGAGATGACTGTTTTTGGAAGGAGGTAGACTGGGAGCCACTATTGGAGCTCCAGAGACCATGCAGGGCTGGGGACCAAACCGGGGTCAGCTGCACGAAGGCAAGTGCCTTAACCTCTGCACAATCTATCCAGACCCAATACTGAGTTTTATTTTTGGTCGATGTGGAGGAGTTGGGCTAGACTAAGAAGTGCTCAGAGATAGCCCCTGGCAGTACTCAGGGGCTCAAAGAGTGCCAGAGATAGAACCTGGGTCAGCTGCGTGCAAGGCAAATGCCCTGACCTCTGTCCTATCTCTTCAGTCCTAAGATAGGTGTTCTTTAAAAAAAAACTTTATTAAGTCATTAGTTTAGTTACAGACATTCAATATTCCAACACCAATCTTACCATCATTGCGCCTTCCAATCACCGTTGTGACTGCCCCCATAGCAGGCCCTCAATTTATTTTACATTGCTTGTTATAAATAATTTTCTGAAAGGATAATCAAAAAATGTTTACTTAGAAGAAAGTTAGTGAAGATTGTTGTATTTCACCAGGGAGTTCTTAAGCCCTTATATAAGAGATTACTAAAATGTTGTTACAGGTTAAGACTTCTGTATTTACATTTTGTTCATCAAGATTGGTTGCCTTCTACATTAATGCCATCCAACATGGTGTGCTATTCCTAGTTTAACAATATAACAGAGTTCTGAGATGCCAAGTGACTGAAATTGTGGTTGCACACTCCAGGGTATCCAAAATTTCTAACAGTGTGATACAGCTGGAGTTAAATTCTTTTTTAAAAAAATTTTTAATTTAATTTAATT
>JAOXYA010038818.1:0-12661 GCA_028565675.1 Sorex palustris
GCCAGGCTCTCCGAGAGGGGCGGAGGAATCAAACTCGGGTCGGCCATGTTGGCTGCGTGCAAGGCAAATGCCCTACCCACTGTGCTATCGCTCCAGCCATATATATATATATATATATTTTTTTTTTTAATTTAAAAAAATTTAAAAAATAAAGAAAAACACGGAAGGACTGGAGCGATAACTCAGCGGGTAGGGTGTTTGCCTTGCATGCGGCCGACCCAGGTTCGATTCCCAACATCCCCTGAGCACTGCCAGGAGTAATTTCTCAGTGCAGAGCCAGGAGTAAGCCCTGAGCATCGCCGGATGTGACCCAAAAAGCAAAAAAAAGAAAAAAAGAAAAACGCGAAGGAAAAGCACCAGTCCAGAAGCCTGGGGTGCCTGACCCCCGGGCCAGGGTGGTGCCCTCCCCTGCCTGGGAACCAGAACAGTCGTTGTGAGTGACAGTGACAATGAAGGGGAGGAGGGGATCCCTCAGCCCCTCGGGCGTCAGAGCAGGCCCCCCATGAAAGAAGCCATCAGGACCCCACTGGCCTCTCCTGCCCCTTCCCTCATGCGGAGCAGACTGAGCTGGTGCCCTGGGCCCCGCAACCCACGTGGAAGTGTCCCCCTCCCCAGACCCTCAGGGAGCCGGGACCCACGCTGCCAACGCTCCTGAAACTCCAGCCAGGCAATGCAACCCGGGTGGGCACCGGCCCCTTGGCCTCATGTGTGACGTGGCAGGTTCTGGGCTGGCTTCTGTCTTGTGTGTTCATGACTGGTCACTGCTGCAACTTTCGGTGCCGCCTGTACACAGGAGTCTCAGGCACCTCGGCAGACCCAGGCTGATGCTGCATTGAACATCCCTTGACATGTGCTCCCCGACGAGCTTCATGGAGTCTGGCCTCCGGGCAGCTGGTGACCGCAGTGACCCCTTGAGGACAGAGCCACGCGCTCGCTGTCAGCCGCCTCCCTTTGGGACAGAGACCCTGCACACGCCAGCGGGTGGGAGGCACCGCAGCTGAGTGGGAAGATGTTTTCCCGGCAGGGGTGCAGAAAGAGGCCGCTGAGGTCGGGGAGGGGCAGGAGGCTGCTCCCAGCCAGCGCCCACACCCTCATTTGACCCGGGCCCCACATCCGGAGGGCCCTGTGGGAGACCAGCCCGCTGCAAGAGCAGCCCCACACACCCCTCGGCACAAATGACTTGGGCTGGCCACTGTGACTTCAAAGTTGTATGTTTCTGGGCCCAGGGCGACAGGACACCAGGCAGAGCGTCTGCTTTGCACAAGGTGGCACAGGGTTTGATCCCTGGCATCCCATCTGGTTCCTGGAGCACGGCCAGGAATCATTCCTGAGCGCAGAGCCCAGAAGGGAGGCCTGAGCATCGCAAAGGAACATAGTGCTATATCTTGGCAGGACACACAGCGGCGGGCACTTGCCCTGTACACGGCTGACCCAGGTCCCTAGGGCATCACATAGGGGTGAGCCCCAAGTGCAGAACCAGGAGTGACCCCAAATCCAAGTGTGTCCCTCACAGATATGTCCGCCCACCCCCTCACCCGCCCTCGCTGGCTCCGAGCCACCACTGCTGCGGTGGCCTGTCAGGTCAGTGGCCTGTCACTGCGCCCTGGATGCCCCATCGTCCCCAGCCACATGGGCACCACCCTTGCCCCGGGTCCCAACTGCCAGCCTGGAGCCCCCCGACCCCGACCCCGCAGCCCCTCCCTGCTGGCCCCTGTCCCTGTGGCGTCCCTGCGCTCATGCCTGCAGAGCCGGTGCCCAGAGGCCCCCAGGAGCCGTCTTCTGCCCGGGACGTGGGAGATGGAGCTGCCGGCGGTTCTCCCTTCTCCAGAGCAGGAGCTCAACGGGGGCCCGCCCCATGTCCACGGCTGAGCCAGCCTCGACCTGGGACGTACCCCCCACCCCAAGCTTCCTGCCCACCCACCGTGAGTACTCCTCAGGACACCTTCACTGCTCCCTCCCCACGTCCAGCGGTGCCCAGCTGGTGAAACCAGCCTCCTGGAGTTGGTGCCACGGCTCGCAGCGCCCAGCCAGAACCAGCGGCCCGGGCAGTGACGCCATCGCTCATGGCTACCCACGAGCTGAGCCAGGAGCTCCCAGCCCACAGGATGCTACCACGTGGCCTTGACACACTCGATTGTACCCTGAGGGAGGGGACGTGACAGCCGGGCACGGTAGACCGGACACTGACCGGCTGCAACAGCGGGACAGGAAGTGGAGTCAGGTCCCAATGCCGTGACCCAGGTGGAGCTGCCCTCAGGCCCTGCAGCCCAGGTGGACGGGCCAGGGAGCCGCCGGCTGGGGGCACTGGGCCTAGGGTTCAGTACGTGCCCTGGTGGGGTGTGTCCTCATGGTGACAACATGGCTGCCAGCACTGACAGCGCCAGCAGGGGCGCAGGACCTCCCGGCTGACATGAACCAGCCCCTGGTGGGCAGCGCAGATAGCCAAGCTACCTCCGACAGCCCACCCACCATGGGCTGAGCCTCACCCATGACCCGAGGGAGCAGCCAGGAGAGGTTGGGGTAATGAGGAGGGGCACGGCCTGGGAGACCCCAACGGCGAGGAGGAAGGAACCTCCCGGCCCGGCATCTGTCCCTGCCCTGACCGTGTGTCTGAGACCCCCGGCCGGGGAACAGTGTAACACGCACCTCTAAGAGCTAGACTTAGAGCGTTCCCCTCGGTGGAGGGCAGGGCGTAGGGGGCCACACCGGGCAGTGCCCAAGGCTGACTCCTGGCTCCATGCTCAGGGAGCCCCTTGTTGTGCCCAGGCAGGCTGTGCGCAAGGCCAGCCCTGGCTTCTCCCGGCCAACAGCTCCATCCAGGGACAAAGCAGTGACCGAAACCGACAGCGCTGCTGTGGCTGGACCCAGAAGCCGCGCGGAGACGCAGAGTCGAGGACTGTGCTGATGGCCGTTTATTCTACCTCCGACACAGGAGGCCCGAGCGCCCCGATCGATGACTCTGCGGGGCTTGAAATGGGGGGACCCGGGTGGCACCGCTGCCGGGGCCACTAGTCCCGCAGCACGAGCGGCGCCTTCACCTGCGCGGCCGTCGCCGGGCCGCTGAGCGCCTCCACGATGGCCAGCGCGAACTCGAAGCTGGTGCCCGGCCCGCGGCTCGTGAGAATCTGCCCGTCCCGCTCCACGCGGCTCTCCGAGTAGCTGTAGTGATCTGTGGGGGGCAGGAGGGAAGTGCGGGGTCACACGGGGTCATGCAGCCACTCCTTCTCCACAGCCCCCTCACCCCTCAAGGCCAGGGGAAGCCACACCAGGAGCGACTGACGACCCTGAGCACAGCACCCGGGGCCTGTCACACCCAGCAGGAGTGGGCAGAGGCCACAGGGGTCAGCACACAGCACAGACACGCTGCACTGGGTGGGCTCCCGGTACCACACACAGGCGGGGGCTGTGGCTGACCCTCGTCCTGGAGAGGAGACCCCGGGCTCGGCCGGGCACCCCCCCCACCTCACCCCATCCACCCGCTGCCCAGGAAGCCATGCCCCGTCCTGGGGGACAATCTGCACCCCGGATGAGCTGACCAGGACAAGAAAGGCCTTTCTGCTTCCTTCCCAAGCCCGGCGGGGAAGGGGTGGGCAACACTGCCTGGGCTGAAATACCAGAGGAGGAGGGGAGAGGGCAGGAGGGAGGGGAGGAGGGAGAGGGAAAGAGAGAGGATGGGGAGGGGCCGGGGGAAGGGGAAATAGGGAGCAGAGGGAAAGGTAGGAAGGAAGGAGGGAGGGAGGGAAATCGTTTCTGCCCAGGGCTTGGTGTGTCTGGGGTTGGGGTCACCCAGTGGGGCTTGGGGCGCACGTGGGTGCAGAAGACAGAGGAGGCAGGTGCTTATCCCCTGCACGGCCCGACGGCCCCGCCTTGGCCTGTTAAATGTGACTTGACGTTGGCGCCGGGAACAGAGGTGACAGCCCCCCAATCGCACAGCCTCTGGGTCACCAACGAGACACCAAGAGCTTTCTTTCCAAACTAGCTGACACAGTTCACAAAACAAACTCAGTATCGGATTAGAAGAGCAGTGAATCAGCATCTGCCAGCTTCGGGCGGCGAAGGCCTCGCGCAGGATCCCGGCAGGGAGCGGGTCCATGCGGGGGAACTCTAGGGGCCCCGGGAAGCTGTCAGACGCCCTTGGTGGGCGCTACAGCAGGGGTGTGGGCCTACCACCTGCCCGCCCACCTCTCTGCGTTGTGCACACCCCCACGCCGCCCGCCCCCACCCCCCCCCCCACAGAGTCCAGCAACACTCCCGAGAGGGACCATCAATGCCTGGGGCTCTGCAGAGGCTGGAGGCCCCCGGGGCAGTGCCTGTCCCTCAACTTCCCTTCAGCCCATCGGCACAGGCCCGAGGACACAGTGACCAGGCCACAGGACGGCCTAGAGAGAAGCCTGACCACAGGGCCAGCCCATCGCCAGCCACTGCCCCGGCTGTTCTGTGTGGCGAGCACAGTGGACACTTACTTCCGGCCATCATCCTGTCCTTGGCCAGAGGGTGGGTGGTGACTTTGCTCCCAAAACCGATTTCATGGGCCAACAGGGCTGTGGGACCTAAAAGCAAGAATAAAAAAAGGGTCTAAGGGTAGATGTGTCAGAGGCCAATGGGGAGGGCACAGATCAGGCACCAGGCTGCTGTCCAGACCCCCCACCTCCACCCCCGTGCCACTGCCAGTGACCTGGGCAACGAAAATGGCACGCAGCAGGCCGGGCGGTGCCCCCCCGTGAGTGTCCGTCAGCCCACGGCACTGTGGACAGGCCAGGTGAAGGGACGGCAGAGGAGATGGCGAGTCACTCTGCAGGCAGCCGACAGGAAGTGGCCTTCGGATGCAGGACAGAGGGCTGGGACCCAAACCCTTCCTGCGTGGGCGAGGACACGCCCGCAGGCGCCACCCGCAATGCCACGGCCTGTCTCCCTCAGGGGCAAGTGAAAGAGGCCCAGCCCTTGGTCCGCCTGATGCTTTGGTTTGGGGGCGCAGCCAGTGCCCCCCGCCTGGCAGACCTCTACAGCCTGGCCCCTGGCCCTGGCCCCTCCTGCCGAGAAGACGCCGGGACAGCACCCAGCCCCAAGGCTCGGGTTCTGCAGTCCCCCGGTCCCTCCTGCTCGCACGGGGACTGATGGGTGCAGACACTCCCTTAAACCCAAAGCTCCCAGGGCCTCTGCCCTGCTCCTCCCGAGTGTGAGGGTCCGAATCGAGGCCAACAGGCCCTTCCCTCCCTGCCCCTGACGTCGCCGCCTCACTCCCAGCGCTTTGGAAGCCCATCCACCGCTCTCCCAGACAGAACTGACCCCAGGGCCCAGAGGCGCGGGTCCAGCCCTGCAGCAGGGGTGGAGGCAGCCTCGGGGAAGGCCAACAGCGCCACCGTGTGGCGACGCGCGGCACTGACAGAGTCTCCTCACCACCCACCTCCACTTGGGGGGGGTGGGAACCTCAATGACAGCCCCACCTCACCGCCCCTAGTGGAGTTTCCGCACCTCACCTGACACACATGACAGCTGGGGGCTCTGGGCGTGGGGAACCTGCACCCTGGTCTGGGATCTTTCCACCGGTGCACTCAAGCCGCAAGGGGACAGGCCAGCCCCCAGCCCCCCCCCCCCAACCCCCCCTTGCCGAAAGCATCTGAGAATGGGGCTGGGCCTATCACACGCTGGCAGGTTCTAGCACCTAGGGTGTCCCCCTCTGGGTCGGAGGAGCTACCCTCCAGGCTGTCCTACCCCGACCTGTGTCCTCTGGCAGAGACCCCAGAGACAAGAGACGGGAACTGAGGCCGGGTTGGGGGGGGTGCGCATAAGCCCCCCCAAGCGTTTGTGTGGAACCGCTCTTCACAGCGGCCCCGTCAGGAATGAAGCCTGGAGCTGCTTACTCAGACACCCCCCCACCCCCCAAACAGGGCTCAGGGCACCTATGCACCCCTGCACAGCTGTCGGGATGCACCTGCTCCAGGACCAACTCACGGCCCAGGGCCCCTTCCCTGCCACCTCGCCCTCAGCCCACAGAACCGCAGAACGCATCCCCGAGGCACTCAGGCAAACCTTCCACGGGCTGACCATCCCCGCAGTCACACTCACTGAAGCGGCCGGCCAAAGAGAAGCTCCAAGAGAGTACAGCAGGGAGGGTGCGAGCCTGACACACGACTGCGGCGGGTTCAAGTCCCAGAAACCCATCGAGTGCCCTGAGCCTCACCCGGAGTGATCCCTGAGCTCAGAACCGGCAGTAAGCCCTGAGCACTGAGAGTGACACCAAAACCCGGCAGACAAACCCCACAAAAAACAAAACCACGTTGGGGCTGGAGCACTAGCACAGCGGGTAGGGCGTTTGCCTTGCATGTAGTCAACCTGGGTTCGATTCCCAGCATTCCATAGGGTCCCCTGAGCACCGCCAGGGGTAATTCCTGAGTGCAGAGCCCGGAGTAACCCCTGTACATCGCCGGGTGTGACCCCCCCCAAAAAAAGCAAAAACAAAACAAAAACTGAAACAGAACCACGCTGAGAAATGTAGCTGGCAAACTATCTCCCGGAGTCGGAGCAGCAGGAACAAACCTTAAAATGGTCTCAGGACATGACACGCTCCTGAGCTTTAAAGACATAGAGGCTGGGGCCGGGGCAATAGTCCAACGGGCAGGACGTTTGCCTTGCACACGGCTGACCAGGGTTCGATCCCCAGCATCCCATAGGGTCTCCCGAGCACCATCAGGAATAATTCCTGAGTGCAGAGGCAGGAGGAACCTCTGAGCACCTCCAGGTGTGACCCAAAAAGAAAAAACAAAACAAGAAAGTAATTACAATTATAAAAAAAGACGTGAAGGTGTCTACGGGCACTGCCCCATCTGCACCGTGTGGCACAGGGCCAGGGAGAGCCAAGAGGCCACACGCGGCACAGGCTTTTGTATACTGGAGTACCGGGTTCAATCCCCGGCACCCTGAGCACTAAAACGCACAGACGTGACCACTGAGCACTGCAGAGTATGGCCCCAACTTGTGACGTGGCAAACCCCAGAGCACCTAGGACACAGCCTTCAGTGCTGGGTCAGTGTCTGGGAGGGGGCCAGCCCGTGCCTGATGGGGATAGACAGGCCCTTCCAGCACACACCGCGGAACACCGGCGCTGACCAGATTCCAGGCACCGGGCAGCCAAACATGGGGAACGCTGAGTCCCAGGGACCCTTTGACCCTGCCCGCAGGACAGCCCACAGCTCTCATTCCTGAGCCAACAAACCGGTCCGGGCTCGTGTTGCTGGAGATAGAAGCTTCTAGAAGAAGACCGTGTGGCAGCAGGGTTCTTCCAACAGCAGCAAGTACCTGCACAGATGGCGGCGATGAGGCCCTTCCTCTGCTCCTGGTCCTTCAGGATCTCCTTCACGGCGGCCGACTATGGGACAAAGCCTGGCTGTGAGCCTCTGGCGAGCACCCACCCTACCTCCCCAGTGCGTTCCTCCAGCTCCCATGATAAAACAGTGACATTCATGGTTCCCGTGTGGCCCTCCTGGAGACCCACACAGGGCGGAACGCGAGGCTCGGGTGTTCTGGGAAGAACCCCAACAGTACGCACTGGCCCCCCCCAGTCTCACCTCCTGCCCCCCAACTCCTCCTTTCAGAACCGGAAGGGCCCAACCAGTCATTCTCTTGCTCCCCCAGCCCTCCCCTGCCTGGCCCGAAATGCCAGCGAACAGCGCGTCCCCACGCTGGCTCTTGATGCCACCAACAAGTCGAACTCCGACAGTCTGACCACGTGAGCGCGCCCCGCGCCATCCCCACAGCAGGGAGTATTTACCTCGCACAGATTCTGCGCGCCCACATTTCCTCCTGGCAGAACCACCACGTCATATGGCCCCTGGAGTTTATTTTTTAAAAAAAGAAAGAAAAACAAGCAAGGTGAAGTGTCAGGTGATCGCCCCGTAATACATCTTTATTTTTAATGTGAGACACAAAAACTGCTGAGGTTGAGGGAATCTATCCAGAGGGGGTGGCAGGCCAGAAGGCAGTCACGAGGCCACGCAGCATAGAAGTCAAGGAACCGCACCACACAACCATGCAGCGCAGGAGCTTAGGAACCGCACCATGGGGCTGAGGAACCACACCACGGTGCCACACAGGGCAGAAGCTGAGGAACTATGTCATGCGGCCGAGGAACTGCACCATGGGGCTAAGGAACCACACCATGGGGCCACACAGGGCAGAAGCCAAGGAACTATGTCATGGGGTCAAGGAACTGCACCACGGAGCTGAAGAACTGCACAATGGGACTGAGGAACCACATCATGGGGTCCAGGAACTGCACCAGGGGGCTGAGGAACCGCACCATGAGGCTGAGGAATCACACCACAGGACCACACAGCGCCCAATCTGAGGAACTACACTGGGCAGGTCTCAGCCCTGTGCACCGGGTCATGCGCTCAGTCTTTTCTTCTTTCTTTCTGAAATGGGGCAGCTGGGGCCACACCTAGCAGTGCTCACTCCTGGAGGGGCTCAGGGGACATTGCATGGTTCCAGAATCAAACCAGGGCTGCCCGCAATGCTGGCACCTTCCTCAATGGGCTGTCTCTCTAGTCCCATAGCAGGATCTCACTCGTGTAAAAAGAACAGAACAGGTAAGTGTGTGTGTGTGTGTGTGTGTGTATGCACGCGTGCACATGTGCATGTGTGTGTATGCACATGCGCTCACACACATCCACATGTACAATATTACACACACAGATGTAGACACACCCCAGTGGTACCCAGGCCTAGTGAGGGGCGGGGGGTGACAGGGAAGGGAAGGAGGAGAATGGGAAAGAGAAAATCTGCATTCCCACTTTATATGCAGTACCAGCTCTCCTTTGGGAGGGGTGGGGAAGGGAGAGGGGGCAACGACACAGCCGGTGATGCTCAGGGATGACTCCTGGCTCTGAACTCAGGAATTACTCCTGGCAGTACTCAGGGAACCATATGGGGTACTGGGGATTGAACCTGGGCCGGTCGCGTGCAAGGCAAGTGCCATGCCTGCTGTGCTGTTCCTCCAGTCCTGTATAAATTATTTTTCAACAAGAAAGCACCGAGCAATATAAAATCAAGAGAAAAAAAATTCTACATGGAAAGCACAATTTTCAAAGTTTTATGTGAAACGAACATGGGGAGAGAACGCAAATGTCCCACGTCACTAACCCAAACGCCAGAACATTCTGGAAATCTGTCACTTTCAAACTTACTGAAGTTATAAAACGGAAATTGGTTAGCAACACATAGGAGGGGAAAGGTTCTATTTTTAGTCGTTAAGCAATAAAGTGAAAATTTGTAGGATTACTTTTAAAGACCATGAAGCGTCCTATGGTGGTTTTCAAACCAAGCACAAAAATGAAAACATGAGAAAACAAGAGAATTTCCTCGACTCTCAGTCGATGACACAGACACAAAAGGTCAGCCCTCTTCTAAAACACCCGGCAGCAAAGGTCAGTGAAGACCAGAACACGAGGGGCTGAGCGACAGCACGGCGGGGAGGGCGTTGGCCTTGCAAGAGGCAGACCCGAGTTCAAATGCCGGCAGCCCGTAGGGTCCCCCTGAGCAGCCCAGGAGTGATTCCTGAGTGCAGAGCCAGGAGTCGCCCCCAAACTCAACAAAAGAGCAGAGCAGGAAACTCCACTGTCCTCTTCCTCCTCTCCACTGAGAGCATCTCAATGTGTTCTCAATTCCCCAGCTCGGACCCGACTTTCTGCGAACAGAGTGAACTTCTCCCACAGACCCCGTGAACGGCTCGTTCCAGCAGGGGTCATTCCCCCTCGTGGGATACGCGGGGACCCCCAGACTCCTAGCAGCCAGCCTGAGCGCCCCAATCCCACAGCCGGGACGCAGAAGCATCTGCATCCCTGGGACGATGCTTCTGAAGGCGGGCGGGCCGCGATCCTGACAGTCCCCACAGTGCGGGTCACCCTCTCTGGACACCGGAAAAGGGACCCAACAGAAGTGGACACTACCTCTCCCTTCACCAAGCACAAATCAAGTCTGAGCCAGCCCCTGGGGCAGCAAGTCTGTGTTGGTCACGGCGGAGGGGAGGGGACGGGCAGGTGGGCACAGGCCCTGAACTTGGACAGCAAGCAGCAAAGCGGGCGTGACCCCCACAGTGCACAGGTGTACCTAGAGACCCCATGAGAAAAAGCAGTTACTCTGCATTGCCTGGCCTATTCAGTGGGGACAGGATCCAAAGTCACTTCCTGCACCAAGGACATGCCTGACATGCAGCCAACAGACACTGCTGGGACCAGGAGAGAGTGGAGATGCAGGTGCTTGCCTAGCAGGAGTCCCGGGTTCGAAACCCGGCACCGCACAGGGTCTCCCAAGCCCCGCCAGGCGTCAACCCTGAGCACTGAGCCAGGAGAAAGCCCGGAGCACTGTGAGATGTGGATCCAAAACAAACATTTCGAAAAACCGACACGAAGGCCAGCAGGGCCCAGCCGAGAACCAACCTCTTTCTGCGCCTCCTCCAGGCTGGCATCAGGGCAGATGACCACATCCCGGCTGCACTGCACGGGGTCTTTCCCAGCCAGACCTGCAACCGTGACCTTAATCTAGAAGAAAGACATCACGGAGAGACCGAGGTATAAATCCAGAGGAACGTTTTCACAGCGGTCTTACAGTTTAAAATAACTTGCAGAAAATACCACCAAACGGCGCCACCAGGTCTGTCCCGGTCTAGATGTCATCGTTCCCCAAGTGCTCTGGTCCAGGTGATAAGTCACGAGCATTCTATTATGGTCTCTCCTGGGACCCACAGGGACCATTCAAACCTACTCCCTACGTGTTACTGGAGCGTGTACTGTTGTTACCTACCAGAATAAAGACCCACGGTGCAGACACAAGGTATCCACGGCTGCTGGAGAGAAGTGTGTGAGGGGGAATCTACTACATTAAGGTGGGCGCCCTGGAAAGAGACAAGCCTTGGGCAGACTGACAAGCAGTTTTCTTTTTTTTTTTTTTTGTCCTTTTTGGGTCATATCCAGCGATGCACAGGGGTTACTCCTGGCTTATGCACTCAGGAATTACTCCTGGCAGTGCTCGAGGGATCATATGGAATGCTGGGAATCGAACCAGGGTTGGCCGCATGCAAGGCAAACACCCTCCCCGCTGTGCTATCGCTCCAGCCCCCACAGTTTTATTTACTGAAAATATCAGCTTAAAAATGGGCTTAAAAGAAATATGTCAAAATACTATCAAATCTTTTATGGGGAATAGTGTTCTCTGGTGTCTTGTGTGTAGGCTTCAAATGGTCAGTCACATAATGTGCCTTCTCTCACCCCCAACGGCTTGGAAAAGACTCGAAACCATTTTTGGAAGGGGCGAGGACTTACTCCAGCACGCCTCATCACGTCCACTGGGATGACGGTTTCCATCTCCTCCGCGCCTTTGGCCAGGATAACCAGCGCTCTCTTAGAAGCCATTTTTACTTAAAGATTCTTTTTAAAAGACATGGGGAATGACGGTAAGAAAAAAAAGAGACCTTCAAAATATTTTCCCAGCAACCCCCACAAGCCGGCTTTGCAATTTAGCAAGCATGTCTGCAAAGTAACTAAAGCAGCCGAGGGCAAAAGTTTGCCAGACACAATGGAACAGGGGAAAACCATACTTTAAAAGGGCCAGAGATAGTACAGCAGGGAGGGCGTTTGCCTTGCATACTGCCCACCCGGGTTCATCCACCGGCACCTCATCTGGCCCTCTGAGCGCTGCCAGGAATGATTCCTGAGTGCAGAGCCAGGGGGAAGCCCGAGTCTCTTAGGGTGTGACTCAAAAACAAACAAAAAAAACCCAAACAAAAAGGCTAGAATCACTTTGTTCGTGGAGTTTCCCCCAACAGATTTTGCAGATGAAACATAATAACGGGTTGCCAGCAGGCCTGCGTGCTATTTAGGGTTTCCCCCCCCGTGTTTTTCTCCAATTCTGTGCCTGCAGAAAAGGTTCCAAAATGTACACCGACATCGCACGTAGAAAACCGACTCAGTTACGAGCAAAATCGTCAAATCCAGTCTTTAGCAACCAGACTGTGAGACTTTTGGAGGGGATTTCTTAGTTCCAATAACTGCACTAAAAAAGTCGGGGGAGGGGGATTAACTGTCCATTATTGCATTTTTAAAAAAATTTTTGGAGAGCGGGAATCCCCCTCGCTAAAGCCAGCCGACCTCGCTGCGGCTGCAGCTCTGACTTCTTATCACGGGGTCGACAGGCGCCCCCCGGGGACCAAGCCCTCGGCGTACGTGCAAACCAGATCTGCAAAGCAGCCCCGCGCCCGCAGACACCGACTAGCTACAAACAGGCGGGACCCGCGCACGCGCAGGGCGGGCTCTGCAGCGGCCAAGGGTTGGGGGGTCCGGGCCGCTGCCCGCTCGCCGCCGCCGCGCGCCCTAGGCCCCGACCTGAACCTCGGCTCTCTTGCCACTGACGCGCGCCTCGGTCCGTTCGGCGACACCTGCCAGCCCGGGACAGCGGAACCCCAAGCTGGACCGAGACGCACATGCGCAGCGGGCCTGGCCGCTTATTCCAGTACTGCGCAGGCGCGCGCCGCCGACCCGCGCTCCTCGACCCCGCACTGCGCAGGCGCCGGCCTCTGCCCAGCACTTCAACTTTGCACTGCGCAGACGCAATCCTCCGAGTGGCTCCGCCCCTTCACACTGCGCAGACGCCCGCCGCCGAGTGGCCCCCG
>JAOXYA010038835.1:0-12661 GCA_028565675.1 Sorex palustris
CACAACAAAGTTGTACTTTTTTATATTTTAAGTAATTTTAACTAAAAGCATATATGCTTTTTATTACAAAAACTAGACGTGATTCTTTTAAAAATTAAGCTGTTGTCATGAATTCAAATGTACTTACCAAAAGATTCTCCCCTGCCACTCCTCTGTTGTTAAAAACCACACACCTAAAAAACAGAATAATAATTTTTTGTTATTTTTACATAAGATTCTTGATTGCAGTACTAAAATTAGTATTTTAAAGCACTTAAAAAGTTTAAAAAATTATTATCATGGGCATGAGAATACTTTGATTTTATCTAAATGCACTAAATTGCATTTCCAGATTACTAAACATGAGGGTTCAAAAAGAAAATTGTATTTTAAGGAACTGTTGATTTTTTCCTAACAAAAAATCAGCTTTACATTGCTTCATCCTATGCACATGTGCAGACCTTTAGTAAACATTAATAAAACAATTCTAAATACATGTCAAGTTGAAAGATTTTTGCCTCAAATTTTAAAAAGGTGTTCTGGGGCCAAAGCAATAGTATAGCAGGTAATGTGCTTGCTTGTCTTATATGTATCAGACCCAGGTTAAATCTTCCACATGGTCGGTCCCCTGAAACTCTGCTCTGATTGATCTGTGAGTGTAAAGCAGGAATATTACCTGAGCATCATTGGGTGTGACTCCCCAAAAAACAAACAAGAATATCCTCTATCTATTCTGTAGTGATGCAAATAAGCATCTACTCACATCCTAGGAAATGGGTCTGGTACCTCAAAGCTCTGCAAACATGGAGATTAGAATTTTACTTGAGATTAAACACTTCACCACAGATAAACCTCCAAGGATCCTGGCCTCTGAGCTCAAAAAACAGGCCCCTACTATGATGACTTCTTCAGTTGACCAGGGACGGAAACACTGCCCATTTCCTATCTTCTTGTTTGCCTTCTTGGACTGCACGGACACATAAACGTCTTAGAACAGTGATGGCTCAGAGTAAGTATATAATGCAAGGTAACTCTTAGCAGAAATGATAGCTGTGTCTAGTTTTAAAAGGTCATTTTGCACTTAAGATACTTAGCTCATTTACTTTCTGTCAATCACAATCCCCAGTTATTTCTTGCCATACTCAGACAAAATCCTGACTGCATCTGTATGCTCTGCTTGATTTACTAATTCTATATGCATGTCAAAGTGGAGCCGGAGGGACAGTACAGGGGTTAAGGCAATTGCCTTGCACGACCTTGACCCCACTTGGAATCTAACATCAAATAGATATCTCCAGGTATGTGGAGGTAGCCCTGAGCGCTGTTGGGTGTGGCTTCCAAATCAAAACAAAGCAAACAAACAGTAAAGAAAATGTCAGTGTTAAGTGTTAAAATTTTTTTTTAAATATCACTCATGAGGGCTGGGATGATAGCACAGCAGGTAGGGCATTTGTCTTGCATGAGGCTGACCCGGGTTTGATTCCCAGCATCCCATATAGCCCACTGAGCACCGACAGGGGTAATTCCTGAGTGCAGAGCCAGGAGTAACCTCTCAGCATCGCCGGGTGTGACCCAAAAAGCAAAAAAAAAAAAAAATTACTCATTAGTCAAGGCCGGTATAGGTTCTAATTTCATCTTTCAAGGTACTGCTGATCCACCTAAGTGCAGATGAGCTGTAGAACTTCATGACGCAGGGAGTTAGGTTTCACTGTGGTATTTTAAATATGTTTTGGGAAAGCAGTTTTTTTTCTGGCATCTGAAAGGTCATACAGAGAATTTGATTGGGTCCAAATGAAAGAAGAGAAATGATTACATATAT
Organism: Sorex palustris; assembly: GCA_028565675.1. NCBI lineage: Eukaryota > Metazoa > Chordata > Mammalia > Eulipotyphla > Soricidae > Sorex > Sorex palustris. The sequence continues at coordinate 1,799 of JAOXYA010038835.1, forward strand.
CAGACACCTGATTTGAGGAGACAGAGTGATAGTACAGTGGGTAGGACACTTGCCTTGCAAGCAGCCGACCTGGATTCAATCGCTGATACCCAATATGATTCCCTGAGCCCAGCCAGGAATACTTCCTGAGCGCAGAGCCACGAGTAATCCCTGAGGACTGCCAGGTGTGGCCCCCAAAACAAAACCAAAAAAATCTGATTTGAGAAAAATCTAGAAATACTGTATTTTATTGCCTGACTCTCCCATCCCCCGCCAAATCTTAAATATACTATTAAAATACGGTAATAATTTAGGGTCAATTCATCCTTCATTTTTTCTTGCTGAAAATAACAGCAAGACAGAAAACATGTAAATAAAATATAAGTTAGTTAGTCCCTTGGATTTGCTTGGATAAGCACCTAAATTACACTGGCTATAACTTGTGAAAGTGATCTGTGACCTTGAGTCTCGATCCTTCCATTCATTCAGGGGAAAAGAAAATAACCCTACACCTTTTGAGCTCAAAGAGTACGTAAGGATACACGTGGATTCTGGAGCAAAGGCATTATCATGTGGCTGCTACTTAGGGAAAAGAACAAAGCTACCCAGAAAAGGATGATCTATCTGCAAACTCATGAAAAAGCAGCCAGTTTGGAGACTTTGCTTCCAAACTGCAGACTGGGACATTCACACATTCCTTCAGGCAACTTGAAAAGTGGATCACTACTCTGGTCTCTGTTGCTAGAAGAGGAATTATACTGAGCTCTCGGAGGCCTAAGTTGCTGACCACGCTCCCCAGAGCAGCCCTCAGTGTGTTTGTGTCTAGCCTTGGAAGTGGTACAGAGGCCCAGGAAGGTGGGAGGGAGGCAGTGAAGGGAAGCCCCCACCCTTTCAACTCTCCTCTCTTCTTTCACTTCACTTTGTAACTGTTCTCTCCAAATGATTTTTATAATTTCCCCCACTTTTAAAGCTATGTGTAATGAGGAACATAGTTCTGAAAAACATATTTTTCCCTGCATATTTTCAGCTTCTTAAATTTTCCTCTCAAAACAGAAAAATGCAAAGAGAAGAAATACCAAAGAACAAGCATGTCTGGCATGAAGACATTTCTGTGATGACAGAAGACCAGAGAGCAAGTGGGCCTCCTCTCATGAAGGTTAAATAAAAGGCAGAGTCGCCTTCAGGCCTTAGCACTGTGGACATTTTGGACAAAGAATTCCTTGCTGAGGAGCTGTCTAGAGCTCCCTTGGTTGAGAACCACGGTATCGATCAGGAGGCTCTGAATCTGCTCATGCTCTCACTAGAATAAAGGGATTTTTTCCCAAATGACCTTAAATAATTTCCAGTTCTATGATTCCGCAAATCTTAGAGTCTAAGAATAGAAATAATAATCAGCAAAGGGTGGACTGAAAAGAACAGTCAAAGATCACTACTCTGATTTCAGAAAATAAAAATATCAGAAACAGGTAAATTTTAGTCTTTCTAGTGTTCTAGGTTATGTTATAAACATTTATATACATTTAACACTGGAATTGTTCCCTTACTAAAAATTTTATTAAATAGAATATTTACTGAACTAAATACTGAGTTAGTGTTTATAGGAGAAAACTGAATCGTAAGATTTTTGTTCCTGAGACTCGAGTTAGACTGAATATCTAGTTAGACTTTGATAGGCAGCATATTTTCACTTTGGTCAATATAACAACAGTTACATGACATTCAATATCATTCAATGTCCAATGAGTGGTATAGCTAGACAAAATTAACAAAGGGTTCATGGAAAAGGCAGATAAATCTTATGCTGATATCTAAAAAGTGGTAAAGATTTTAGCAGAAGAAAAGTGTGGACTATATAATGGATTAAGGAGGTAACATGAACAGAGATAAGGTAAGCATGTACATTATTTTTTAAAGAAAGGAGAAATGAATTGGATTAGTTTAAACATGGCTACATAGAAATAAGTCAGGGTTTAGCTGCATGCAAGGCAATTACCTAAAAACCTGTACTATCTCTCCAGTCCAATTAAGGATAAAAAAAAATTAAACACAATTGCTGTCTATCACAGAGGAGACAAAGTCTGAAGTTTAAGTTCAGCCAAGTTAACTGTCTGAGAACACAAAAATCAAGTTTCTGGAGAGATTGCTGAATAGGCTGACTACATACAAGGCATGCTTTGCACATGACAAGCCCAGGTCTGATTCCCAGCACCACATCCCCAAACACTGCTGGGAATGGTCCCCAAACACAAAATAGCTCCCTGAACCTTACCAGCCAAAAGCCAATACACCAATACTCTAGGAAAATATAATAGAATCCAGAATTTCTATAAAGGATAATATCAATATTGTGTCTGATACACAATCCAAAATTACTAGACCGTAATGAAGCAGAAAAATATGGCACATTCTCAAAAGATACAATAAAATAACTAATCCCGAGATGATCCAGATATTAGAATGAGTAAATTAGGATTTAAAGTAGCTATGATGGGCTAGAGCGGTAGCTCACTGGGTTGAAGGCCTGGGTTGGATACCTGGCACCATCTCATCCCCTACACACTACCGGGAGAAAGCCCAGTGTGCTGCTGGTTGTTGCCAAACCCTTCGTTCCACCCCCAAAAAGTAGTTATTATAAACATGCTCAAAGATATAAAGGAAAATAAGGTGGTAATGAATAACAAAATTAGAAATCTTGGAGGTGGGCATATGATGTTGAAATGAAATGTGTTGAAATGATGTCGGCATAAAGCTTACGCCGATTTTTGATAGGTATTGTAAGTCGTAATGGTACCTCAATACAAATGAGGGGGGGCGTTTCAATTTTTTTCTTTCATTTTTAAAGAAAAATACATTTTTGTTTTTGGCCCACACTCAGCTAACAGCTTAAGGTTTACTCCAGGTGGGCTCTGGGGGCCATATGGTGTAATGAATTCAACTTAGACTGGCCATGTGCAAGGCAAGCACTCTACACGCTGTACTCTACTCAGGTTCCCTAAATTAGCTTTTCAAAAAAATATGAGGGGAGAGAAAAAGAGAAAGTGTTTAAGAGAGAACATGGGCTTCTTCAGAAGGGAAAAAGCGGGAGTATGCATCTCAGACTGAGATGTAGGAAAATCTGCAAAACAAAGAAGGTACCAAAAATTAGAAACCTAACCTAGTGGAAAAATAAACACAAAAAATCAAAATTCTAGAATGGAAAATCTATCTAAAACAGAAAAATACAAAGGACTTGCAAACTGCAGTTCCAAGTAATTAATACTAATTTAAAAATTATTAAATGAAGAAATAAAGGTAGTTCAACAGACCAGAGCACATGCTTTGTGTGTGGAAGGTCTAGCTTCAATCTCTGGCACTTTATAGCCCTTCCCGCCCCCCAGCACTTTTAGGAGCAGCTCCAGAGCACAGAGCTGAAAGAAGCAATTGCTAGGTGTGGCACAATAAATTTTTTTTTAATATACTTAGGTAAAGTCACTGCATTTCCATTCAACTTACCAGATCTAAACATTTCTATTTTTAAATCAATTCAATGCATTTCAATTTTCCAGTGACAAATTGTCTAGCTTAAAATTTTTACTGATAGGCAAAAAAAAAAATCATTACTTAAAAATTAAGTAGTGTCAGGTCTAGAGAGATAATATATCAAGTAGGGCTCTTGCCTTGCAAGTGGCCGACCTGGGTTTGATTTCCCGCATCCCATATGGTCCCCTGAGCAATGCCAAAAGTGATTCCTGAGTGCAGAGCCAGGAGTAATCCCTGAGCATTGCTGGGTGTGATCCAAAAAGCCAAAAAATTCTTTAAAATAAATAAATAAATAAATAAATATAAGATGTCAGGATGCAGTCACCAAAATGCCCGAAGAGCACGTAGGCGGCCACAAGTCCCATCCCTGGCACTGACCATGTGTTACACCCAGTCCAGAAGTGATGGTGTTTGCGATCTGGGGCAACAATGTGTGCAACCTTGGCAAACACCCTCACTACAAGCACCACGGTGAAGCGTATCTTTACAAATGAGAAAACTGAGGTACGGAGTGAGTAGTAACTTTTCCGTGGTTCCACAGTAGCAGATGAGAACAGGAATCTGTATCAGGCAGATTTTACTCAAGAATACACTTAACACTGAAGACACAGCACAGGAATTAAGGCGCTTGCCCTGCACTCAGCCAACAGTAGTTCAGATCTCCAGCACTGCACACGGTGTGCATACTGAGCACTGCCAGGAGTGATCCCCGAGAACAGAGGCAGGAATAAGCCCTGAGCATCTCTGGGTGTGGCCCAAGAAGAATACACTTAACTACCTCATTGTGCTACTTGAAGCTATCTATGTTCCTAACATTCAAATCCCTTTTTCCAAAGGCGATGCCCCAAACACAAAGTCCATTTCGAGAACTAACAAACTGATAAAGAAAGCTCTGTTCCTGAAAGTTTACTGATTGAGGCATCATTTTATAGTGTAGTACCTACCAATCAGTCTCAGGTTGTCATTATCAACCACAATTTTTTCCAAGAATTTAAACAAGCTAAATTCAATTGTTTAGTGCTTTCTAATTGGCACTACTTCAGCTAACCAGTCTCATGAATAATCAGCTGACTCATTCTAAATTTTTTTTTAAATATTTTAACAAAAATAGATTATCTATTTGCTTGGTTTTTGGACCACATCTGGTAGTACTCAGAGCATACTCCTAGATCTTTGCTCAGGAATTACTCCTGGCAGTGCTCAGGGGGATCCTATGTGGTACAGGGATCAACCTGAGTTGACTACATGCAAGGCAAGCACCCTACCTACTGTATTATCCCTCTGGTCCACAACAAGCAACAATTAAAAAAACACTTTTAGATATATAATTCTGCAAAGGATGTAAATCAGTGGGTTAGAGTCCTAGTATTGTAAACAAATGACTTCTTATCTTATCTCAAGTAATGCCTTTTAGGACTAAGGAGTAGTCAGACAGGATCTTTTGTTTCACTGGCTTCTTTTCCTTAGTTTTCCTTCTTATCTTATCTCGGGTAATACCTTTTAGACTAAGGAGTAGTTTCTTTTCCTGGCTTCTTTTCCTCTTCCTTCCTCCCTCAGGAAGATTCTGGATGACCTCTCAGTGCACTTTTTCTGCCACAGAAAAAGCTAAATATCACCTCAATCTGAGTATTCACTGGTGCTACTTCACCTGAAAACAAATTGCACAGGTCCAATTTGCAAACAAGAAAGTAAAGGAGCCCTTAGAAGCAGTCCCAGGAGCTGTGGTGCAGTCAGCAGGTCAACTGTACCCATGGGGCAAGTGAATCAGCAGCCTGATGGTGCCTTCAGGCTTCCTGATACCCCCAATTTGCCACTGTGCCTCTGGCCAGACCCCAACAATTCAGGACCAAGTTTCCCAAGAAATTTAATGGCCAAAAGTTAGGTATGTTAGGAACCATACCCACAAACCATCTCTGGTTCAGCTATACAACTCTTTTATTGCTCTTGCTTCAGAGACCCATAAATAAATCTCAAAAAAGATAATCAAAAGCCACAGTTAAACTTGGACCCATGCAAGGCTGAACCGACTGGGGTAAATGGGGGGGGTTAGAAGGGGGGGCGCTTCCTGGTACCCACAGAAGCAGAGGCCCTGGCAGACTCTCTTGCTCCCACAATCCAAAATTGCTGAATGCTCCTGGCAGGATTCCACTGTGTCACGATGAATGTTACCAAGATATTAATCTGTTGAAAATTAGGATATGTAGGTTTTGTGACTGAAATTTCCAGGCTTTTGCGGGGTCAGGATGGGCTACCTCCACCCTGCCCCACAACCCTTCCCTATACTTCTGGATGCCTCGGCAGTCACAACCACACCTCAAAACTGCAACCCGGTTAAAAAAGCTATTCCATCCTTACCTTTCCGATAAAAATACTGAACACCCCGAACAAACGCAATAACCTTTTAGTAACTGTATTACAAACCATAACGGATAAAAGGAGAGAGAGAAAGAAGAAAAGTGCCTCCCATAGAGGCAGGCTGGGAGGGGGATGTTGGGGGACCATGGGAGAGAAATGGGGGACTAGTGGTGGGAAATGTACACTGGTGGAGGGATGGGTGCTGGATCATTGTATGAGTGAAAGGCAATCATGAACAGCTTTGCAATGGTCTATCTCACGGATATTCAATTAAAGAAATAAAAGCAGTCCCATATCACAACTTGAAAATAATCACCCATTTTAAGTCTCTCCCCAAAATATACACAATGCACAATAACATCACTGTATGAACAGGTTGAGTACTGTACTGAGGAGCAGAAGGTCTTGATCATGTCAAAACCACAGGAAGAAAAGATTATTTATTTATTTTTGCTTTTTGGGTCACACCCGGCGATACACAGGAGTTACTCCTGGCTCTTCACTCAGGAATTACTCCTGGCAGTGCTCGGGGGACCATATAGGATGCTGGGAATCGAACCCTGATTGGCCGCGTGCAAGGCAAATGCCCTACCCCCTGTGCTATAGCTTCAGCCCCAAACATGAGGTTTTTTAATAAGCAGCAAACAAAAGGAAGCAAGAAAGAACTTTTTGGCTTTTGTTTTGGGTTCCCACCAGGCAATACTCAGGGGTTACTCCTGACTCTGACCAGGGATCACTCTTGCTGGTGCTCAGAGGACCATACAGATGCCAGAGATTGAGCCCAGACTGGCCATGTGCAAGGAAGTGCCCTACCTGCTGTATGATTGCTTCTACCCCAAGAAAGAAATTTTGGAGAGTATGAACCTACAATCAACTGACCCGTTCACTTTCTTATAGTAATTCTGTTCCTTTCCTTTCTCTGCCAAACTTAACAAGTAGGGACCAGAGAGAAAGCTCAGTGGGCTAAGTACATGCTTTGACTGCAGGGGCCTGGTTGCAATCCCTGACACCTCACCCCTGAGTACTGCCAGGTAAGCACAGACAGACTTCAGAGTAGCCACTGAGCACAGCTGGTTGTGGCCCCCAAAACAAAAAATAACAAACTTAACAAACATGATCCATTCATTGTCTCCTGAGATCATCTGAACCCTCAGAAGTATGACTTCCTTTCTCATTACTCTACTGAATCTTCTCAAAAGTTGCTCTATCTCCCTTTCTTCCTGTCCTTTCAACTGCATCAAACACTGCTTATCTGTTTCTTATCTCCATGAAATATCTCTTTTTTCACTTTGTTTTGTTTTGGGGCCACAACTGGCAGTGCTCAGGGTTTACTCCTGGTTGGCTCTACACTCAAGGATCACTCCTGGCAGAGCTCATGAGACTGCATCAGGTGCTGAGAAACAAACCCAAGTTGGCCGGATGCAAGGCAAATGCCCTACCCACTGTATTATCACTCCAGGTCTCTCTTGCTTTTTTCAGTTATTACAAACTCAGTTCTAGTGGTCACCAGTTTGATTCCCTAATATCCATCCTTCCATTCTTAGAAACCTGCCTGGCATGCATGGGGGATCCAAATTAGACCCCCAGCTCTGCATGTCCTCTGCGGCACTACCAGCTGTAACCCTGGAGGAAAACCCCGGACAGAAAAAAAATACCTGAAAACAATTTTTTTTAATTAGATGCCAAGGATCAAAACAGGGTCTCATAAATTAATGCACCGTACCATTAAGCTATATCCCTAGACTCATGTTTTTCTCCCTTTTCCCCCCCAAATAGAGGCCACAGTCCCCGGTGCTCTGGGGTCCAGAGTATTCTTGGTAGTGCTCCAACCTAGGAGTGCCTGGGGTCTCCAAGTGCACAAAAACAAAAGTGGCATGCACAATTATAGGAAAGCATTATTAAAGGAAGAGGGACATTCTTTTTACTTCTTGCTGGGTATGGGAATGCAGATGTGATAGCTGGTGCTAATGCAGTGGTGCATGGTGAAATTGTAACATAGAAAGATTATTAGTTTCTTGGCAGTATACAAGAAACTAATAATCTCTTGTGGTCAGTTGGAGCTGGAGAGATAATACAGCAGATAAAGCACTTGCCTTGCACGGGTCCTGTGCTGGTTCAATCCCCAGCATCCTGTGTGGTTCCCTGAGCACTGCCATGAGTGATGACTGAGAGCAGAGCCAAGAGTAACCCCTAAACATCACCAGGTGTGCCCCCCCCCCCGCTGAAGAAACAAACAAGTTGGGGTCGACCTTCTTGGATCTTTACTCTAGAGAACTAAGCTTGTATCTTGTTTAAGTCCATTTTAGTTTTGTAACTCACAGTCAATCCTGGCCCTTTCTAATAGACCATAAGCTCTTTGGGAATATAGGTTCTGATACTGTACTTTACAGTACTGAAATAATTAATGACTAACCTAGATTTTAATGAACTTATTATTACATAATTCTGGAGAGGTCACTCTTTAGTATGAGTTGGGAGTGAAACAAAATAGTAGATGTAGTCTCTCAATAAAAATGGTAGGGCCAGAGAGATAGTACTGTGAGTAACGAACTTGCCTTGTATGGAGCCAACCCTGGTTCCATCTTGGTACCATGTAGTTCCCTGAGCATCACGTTATATAGAGCCCTGGTGACCCAGATAATCCCCAGTACTGAAGGGACCAAGCAGCAATGCATCCTGGATCTTGCATTGGTTGGTTGATAATCACTGGCAGGGCCCTGGGGCTCTATATGCACTACTTGAGAGGTTCCTCCCCTCAAAATTAATTGTCATATAACCAGAGATATGGCTCCATGGTAGAGTGTTTGCCTTGTATGTGTGAGACCCTGGGTCAATCCCTGGTACCAAAAAATAATCAATTTTCCAAGGCCAGAAGGATAGGTCAAATGTCAGAGACATATATAAGGCCCTGAGTTTGGTCCCCAGCATTGCATGTCCCTTGCAACCCACCAGTTACTGATGAACATGGCCCTTGGCATACCAAAGTGATCCCATTGGTGGAGTTCTGTTGGGAGTGGCCCCAGAGCCCCCCAATTTCCAGCACTTCTGGTTGTGCCTCTGTTAAAAACTTATTTGTCCAAGGAAGTGGCAGTTCCAACAGGTCTGGCTCTAAAGGTCATGCACACTCCCCTGTGTTCTACAATATTCCCCTAACTGTTAGATACTAGACCATAAATTACAGTATCCATGACTTGTATCTTTTTAGTCATCAACACAGACTTGTACCAAAGCATTTGATCTTTTATTTTTTTAAACTTCAGTGAGTTTTGAAACTACTTCGCTATCTGTGGGAAAATATTTTGTAGCTAGCTCTCTCTATGAAGAGGTGGAATCTATTTCTGTATAGTTCACTCTGGCCCACGAGTGACTAGCTTTGACTAGAATTCTACAGAAACAACACTAGTCTCCACTTCTGCCTCAAGAGGCCTTGAAGCTTTTGTCCTTTGGTTTTTGGGTCACAACTGGTGGTACTCAGGGCTTAGTCCTGGCTCTGTGCTCAGATTTCAATCCTGGCAGGCTCAGGGGACGTTATGAGGTGCCTGGAATTGAACCCCCATCAGGTGCATGCAAAGCAAATATCACTGCCTTGATGCCTTATCACCGCTGCAGTATCCCTCCAGCCCTGGCCTTGAAGCTTTTGCTTCCTCAATCCTGAAACCCTTTACCACCAAATGAAGAAGTCTAGGAGAGCCCAATGGTGGGTGAGAGACTCCGTGGAAATAAGTCATTTCTCCTATAGGCTCCCAGACACAGAGCTGTCCTTGCCACTGACCACAAAGGCACCCATGATCCCAGCCAGAACCCTAGCTGAGCTGAGTGCAAACTGCTGACCAACAGATCTATGAGCAGAACAGTTGTTCTCATTATGTTTTGGATAGTTTGTTACACAGTTTTGGGATAGTTCATTCCACTATGTTTTGGTATAGTTTGTGATACAGCAAAACCTAACTAACCACTCCAACATGGGTTCTGAAATTTCTTACAGTTGAAACAAAGAGAAATAGACAGGAAGACAACTAAAAACTGTATTGATCTTTGCTTATCCACACAATTACAGTCAGTCTGATTCAGTGTTTGTGTTCCCTAAAACCAAATAAGGTGAGTCGTCTAGTGGCGACCAGTGATCTGCTTTAGCTTCTCATGACTCTGACTTCACACAGTCCTTCACATACAGTCTTCCTCTTATCATACTGTTTCAATAAAAGTTTTGGTCAAGAAAACACTTTTAACCACTAGTGAATCTAGAACCAGCTAGTAGCTTTGGAACATAGTATAAAAACAGCTTTGGAAATAAAATTGGGCACCTAACAGTAGGAAGAAGGCCATGCCTTCTGACAACAATAAGATTCAGACTCTGAATTTCAACAGTGCTTTGGAAAACACTTCCTAAGTCTTGAGAAGCAGTTCCCAAGTATAGAATTAGAAAAGCAAGTAAAGAGTCTTCAATTTAAGAATATATAAAAGGCTTTATGATACAAACTTTCTGATCCTAAGTTACAAAAAAATTGAAAGCAAGCCTATTTTATAGTTAAACACAAATAAATAGTATTTAACTATATAATAACTATGAATTCTATCCTGTGTAGTACAAATATATTGGTACCATAATTCTGGAACAACAAATTATAGCTTCTGAGACTGAAATAGGCCTTACCTAAAAAATATCAAAGTTAATCTGTTAAAATTGCCATATTAAAAAGCATGCCAGTCACATGCAAGGCAAGCACCCTACTTACTGTACTATTTCTTTTACCCCATAACGTTTTAGTTAATGTAACTCAATATCAATTTTTCCTCCAAACAAGTTTTTCAAATTCAACAAAAAATACAATGCCATTTTGAAATGCGTATCAGAATGTTCCATTATAAGAATTATCGTCAGCTATAATGACCAAGGCACAAAAAAGCAGTACCTTTTACAATGTTTCTAGCTTAAGTTTCTAGAATTGTTGCTAAGTCATTTGGGAAAACTAAATTGTTCCAGGTGACAGAATTGAATAATGATTACTC
>JAOXYA010038864.1:0-12660 GCA_028565675.1 Sorex palustris
TTCTTTCTTTCTTTCTTTCTTTCTTTCTTTCTTTCTTTCTTTCTTTCTTTCTTTCCTTCCATTCTTTATGTCCTGAGTTTTTTCTCTGTTCTGTATTATTATTATTATTATTATTATTATTATTATTATTTTGTTTTTGGGCCACCCTCAACTGTGCTCAGAGCTTACTCCTGGTTCTGGGGACCAATATGGGATTCTATACTTACTTTACTATCACTCCAGTTTTCTCTGCGTTATTGAAATTAATGAACTCTTTTTTTGTTTTTTCCTCCTGTGCCAGGTCACATAATCTAATCCTAAGGCTTTCTCCATTGTCGCAGGAAATCTTTTGTTCCAACCTTCCCAACTCATCTCCTGGATGGTGCTTGTGAGGCCACTAAGGTAACACCCAGAGGTGTCAGAGAGAGGCAGGAGGGGGTTATGGATTAAAGGATCAGACTTTTCACATGCAGAGCATGTACCTGATCACTATGCCATGGGTCCAGCTTTGTTGATGCTAAATTTTATTTTGTGGGATCACAATCAGTGATGCTCAGGGCTTACTCCTAGCTATGCTCACGGATTACTCCTGGCAGTGCTCAGGGGACTGTGTGTGGTCCTGGAGATCAAATTGGGCATGCAAGGCAAGCACCTTAACCCTGGTCCTATCTTTCTGTTACATGATGTTAAATTTTTCTTTGTCCTGCAAAGGCCTTCTAATCCAAAAGGATTTCCCTGATTACCTTGGGAAGGAATTGTGCTTTGCTCAATTCTTATCTTTCTTTCTTTCTTTCTTTCTTTCTTTCTTTCTTTCTTTCTTTCTTTTTTTTTTGCTGTTCAGATCCCTTTGTATGTCTTACACAAAGTGGCAGGTCTTTCTCCAGTTAGCATCTGAGTTTTTGATTCTCAGCCAACTGGGCCAGTGGTCCAATATAGGACTCAAATGTGGTGCTGCTGGGCACCATAGTGCCTGAGATCACCTGAGCCATCCCAGCAGTGCTTAGGGGCCTCCAAAGCTGCATTCAGCAATACGTGAAGGAGCATATGGTGTCAGGGATAAAACTGGGTGGGCCAAATGCAAGGTATGCATCTTACCGCCTCTATGATATTTCTGACCACTAATACATAATTTTTTTTAAAAAAAGTGCACACACACGTGTGTGTGTGTGTGTGTGTGTGTGTGTATGTGTGTGTAATTGGGCCATACTTGGCTGTGCTTGGAGCTTATTTCTGGCTCTGTGCTCAGAGATCACTTCTTGGTGCTCAGAGGACAATATGTAGTGCCAGGGATCACATCCCAGTTGGCTGTGTGCAAGGCAAACGCCCAACCCATCATACTATCTCTCTGGCTCTTAATGCCTAATTCATATCGATCAGGGGTTCCATTAATGATGCAGAAGACTGAGTGACATAAAATTAGGAAACTGGGTTCCACTTTTGCACTTTCATGATCTGGGGTGGAGGAGGCCATCCCTAAGCCCTGTGGAGTCACTAGTGTTGAGTCAGTGTTGATTCACTATGGGTCAGGCAGACAGGCATTGAGGAGAACTGGTAGTGGACAAGAACAAGAATAAACAGACACAGTGAAGACACACTGAAGCCTGTTTCTATTCTCTGTCTCTCTAGCACTCACCTTGATGGCGCATGGACACACAAGAGATGCTGGTAGCCCTCTTTGCATCCAGGACTCAGGACCTCAGTGTGGAGGAGCTGACCACCTGGCTGCTGCCTCAACAATGTTTGCTGGCTGCTGCCAAATTTGCTGTCCTACAGGCTACCTTCAGGAAGTCAAACTCTGGGCTATTACTCCACTTCCATCTTCCAGATCTGATACAAAATGCTACCTTGGAACTGGTCAGAGAAGAGGATTCTTGGAATCATTGTTCCAGTTTAACTTAGCTCACAAGGCACAGCATCTATGACTTGTGAACTTGGTTTAATTTTCCTGTCCAGACAATAGTGACATTTTGCTTTTGCCTAACATGATATAATTCCTGTATTATCTCAAACACACTCTGCTCTGTTCAGCAGGCAGATTCTGGAGGCCTTATTTCTTCTTTGACTCTTACTTCTAGTTAAGTTTTACCACCAACCCCTCTCCCGAACCCCTTTTGCTATTCTGTAACTTAAATATTGAGAAATAAAGTTTGTCTTGAGTAATGTCTTTGTCCTGGTTTTGAACTAAATCTGGCTGTGCTCAGTGCTTTCATCTGGATCTATGTTCAGGGAAAACTTTTGGTAGGGCTTGGGAGACCATATGCAATGCCAACTGAAGTCAGCCGTGAATAAGAAAAGCATTAACCCTGTACTATCTCTCAGGTCCCAACCTCCACCAATTTTGATGATGCAATCAGAGAGGATGCTTTTCTTTAGAGAATCCAGCATTTTGGAAGAAAACTACCCTCAGTAAAACCTTTGCTTTGGAGGAGACACTGGATGCGCTTAGTTGCTAACTTGATCCCTAAGCTTATTCAGTTGGCAACTTCATTTTTCTCAAACACTGTCAATTTTATGCAGAGAGAATGGGATTCTCAGCCATGTGATTCTGTAACTTTCCTGGTCTCACCTGATGAACTGGAGTGCAGCAAGTACTTCAAGTAATTTATTTGCTGAGAGAAACTGAAATCTGGGTGGAAGGAGCTATGGAGAGAGGTTGAAAGGGAAAGAGGAAGGGCAGAGTCTGCCCAGTCAGCCTGAGGGCTAAGACTTGATGTCCAAAAAGAAGAGATTCACAGTCCGAATATGGCTAAGTGTGATCTGGAGCTGGGGAGAGGATAGTCCTCAGCTTCTAGAGAAGAACATGGACCAGTGACTGGGATGAGAGGCACGTTTTATACAACTAAGGATTGTTGGTCTTGGGGACTCCTGGAGGAAGTTTCCTGTATTTAGGCTTCAGATGAAGGTGGAGGAAAGGTACCAGGCCTTGTTCAGGGGCTTCAGGAAGCAACTCTTCGAGCAGACTAGGCTGGGAAGTCACTTAGAGGGGCTTCTCTGTAAGATATCCCCTGGGAGCTCAAAGATAAGTGAGAAAGAGAGAGAGAGAGGAATCTAAATTTTAGATCCAAAACTGGGTATCTCTTTTTCTTTTAGTTAGAACTCTTCTGATTAGAACTGAAACAGGATTTAGAGACATTAATATCTGAAACTATGGGGGTCAGTTTTTCATATTTTAGAAGAAAATAGGTTACCTGTACACACATCATGTAATATTTCTAGATGATTCAGGCACAGTAATCATTGAAGCTATTATTTATTCAGCAAAATGTGTGAATATCTATAATAAGAGAGATAAATGGCAATAGAAACTAGTGGAAACTTGGAAGAGGGACCAGCTACTTTTTTTGTGTTAGAGAAAGGGAAAATACTTTCTTGTAATTCAGGCAAAAATGTTTATCTTACTTGACCCACAAGCTGCTGTGAGATCAGAGGAAGCATAGGGACTAGTCAGAATAGCACACACTAAATTTTAGATGAACATGCCTGTTCTTGACAAAATCAGATTATAATCCTCCAATGGCATCATGAAGGTTGGTTCCAGGATCCCCAAGGACATCAAAATCCATGAAGACTTAAACCCCTGATGTAAAATGGTGTAACATTTGACTATAACCTATTTGCATCCTTCCATGTGCTTTAAAAATCCCATGTAAATTGTGGTCATACTGTATGGTTTAGGGAATAATGACAAAGCAAAGACAGAGTGCTTCAATACAGACACCACCTTCACATACTTTAATGCAGAGTTTCTGTTTTCTTTTCTCTTTCATTGTCTCTCTCTCCCTCTCTCCTTCTATACACACACATGTGCACACACACACACACACACACACACAACTTGTGGCCCCTATACATTCAGCCTCAGTACTTGCCAGGGCCACTTATTCCAATATTCCAAGTGTTGTACTCACTGGAGGATGACTGTGGTGCTCACACACACACCTGCTGGGGTTCAACACTTTGCTGTTGGGCCAGGGGTCCCAAATAACAGAGCTAGTAGGACCACATTTAACAGAGGCAGCCTGGGAGTGGAACCTATGTTCTCTTTCTTGCAAAGCAGGCATCTTAGCCATAATCCCCAGTCTGTTTTTTCCAACTGCAGTTGATTCAGTCTGCAGACAAGGTGGGAGTGAGGGGATCTGCCATTAGAAATAAGCTAACTCTATACCTAGAGAGAAATTGTTGTGGGAATCATGACATAGATTTACTGTGGAGTATTATGCTAGCATAAACACTGTGTTTCAAGAGGACTACGGTAGACAGAATGCTCATAAGCAGCACAGATGAGTCTATTGGATAAGCCAAGTGCTTTTTAAGAAGACCAGATCATAGTAAAGCAGTGTTAATAATGAGCTGCTCTAGACAGTGAGAGAGTGGGCGTCACCTTCATTTCCTCCTATGCTGTTGATTTAAAAGTGCTCAACAATGACCATGTAGAGGTGAGGCCCATCCCAGGGCCTTCTGACGTCTGTGTTAGTGTGGCTCTCCCTCTGTGGGGACAGGCTTCCTTCTTGTGACCAACAGGGAAGAACCCAGTCCCTCACACTGACACGGCCCACACTGACTAGACAGGGCTAATGTGGCAGTTACAGTGGTCTTGGTCTGCTGCTCAAGCCTTGAATATCTTCATGGCCCCACAAAAGGTCAGGTCACAGAGGCCCAGAAGGGCTGATGCATGGCTCTAATGTTCGTCTCCTGGTTTCCTGGGGGAAAGACTGGGAGTGGTATGGGTGGGGAAGGGGTGATTAAGACGGAAAGCAAGAGAATTTCAGATCACAATAGAAAGTGTCTGAGACGAGTTAGTGAAGGGTGTGGGGATGAGATCTGGTACGTGTGAACAAAGATGTGGATCATAAACAAATGAGACGACATCAAGTTATGAAACTTCTCTACCACAAAGGAAATAATGACTAGAACAATACCAACACTTTTTTTTAAATAACAATCCACAGACTGGGAAAAAATATTTTCCTACCACCAATCTGACAAAGGGTTAATATCCAAGATAAATAAGCACTGGTAAAAATAGCAACAACAAAATCAACCTCATCAAACTTTTTGTTTGTTTTGATTTTTGGGTCACACTTGGCTCTGCACTCAAGAATGGGTTCAGGGGATTTATATGGGATACTGAGGATCAAACATGGGTTGGAGGAGGCAGGGAGAGGTGAGGCACAGGAAAAAGAACCCCTCTCTCAAACTCTCCTGGGCTGCCTCCATGAAACTGTCCATGAAAGGTCTAGGACCCAGAGAGGCCAGTGCTGGGCCATTATCCCACTCCCAGAGTTGGGGGTCTGTATGGGCCTCAGCGGAGTGTGAGTGGGAAGCATATCAAGAGTGTGCCCTTGTCCATGGTTGGGGCGAGCTGGAGAAGACAGTGGCCTGAATGGCGCAGGGTGGTGACGGCAGAGGCAGAACCTGGTTCCAGGAACTGCTCTTTCCACACAAAGAGACTGGATGTAAGTCTGCGGTTGCCGTCACTATTACGAGTTGCACATTCTCTGACCTCTCTGCTGTTAGGCTAAAGGAACCTGGGGTAAACAATACAAAATAAAATTGATTGCTGTTTCCAAGACAAAGGCAGGCCCAGTTTCCCACTGGCCTCTGGACCACTTGCCTCTGTTGCAATTCCTCTTCGGCTGCTGAGTGATATGTGTTGTTTTTTCCAGCAATGGAAATACAAATGTTTCACCCTGGAAACATTGGCCATTTTACTGATAAGTAATTTGCTTGCTGATCAATGATTACCTAGGAAGTAGGGTGGGGATCCAGAAATGTAACCACAGGGAAAATGAAGCTCCTGCCATGGGCAGACCAATCTGCTGAGTGGTTAGGGGGCTGAAAAAGATATGGAGATGTATCCACTGTCCAGTAGAGTTGATAAGTTCCTAAAAGAAAGGTATGTCCAGCACGGGTGTTCAATGCACTGAGCCTGGCCTTGTCGCAGAGGCCTGGAGTCCACCTCAACATCTCTCGGTCCCCCAAATACTATGAGCAACTCCCAATGCAAAGGTAGGAGAAGACCCTGAGCACTGTTAAATGTGACCCCAAAGCCAAAAAGAGAGAAAAAAGAAAGAGGGCAGAAAGGTGGTACAGGAGTTTAGGTACTTGCCTTGTATGCAACCAACCCTAGTGTGATCCCTGGCACCATATAAGGTCTCTGGAGCACTTCCAAGAGTGATCCCTAAGTACGGAGCTGGGAGTAGCCTCTCAGCACTGCCAGGTGTGCCCCCGCCCCAAATCAGAATTAAAAAATAATTAAATAGAATGAAAGAGTAAATAAAGAAGGAAGGATGGGAGGAAGTGTGAGAGGAAGGATGGAAGGAAGGAAGGAAGGAAGGAAGGAAGGAAGGAAGGAGGAAAGCAAGCAAGAAATAAAGGAGAGAAAGGGAAAGAGAAAGGAGGGAGGAAAGAAAAAGAGAGGAAAAAGAGAGGGAAAGATAGGAAGGAAAGAGAAAAACAAAAAAGAGAGTGGAGTGGGGGACAAAATTCCATTGGGACCTTTTACTCCCTCATACGGTCTAGTAGGGAGAGGAAATAACATTCCAGTTTTCTGGTCACCTGAAAACGCTCCAGAGAGAACAGGTCACTATAGAAATGGCCCTCACGGGATTTTTCACTGGCTCTTACTGGTCCTATAAGAGTGGACATAGTGCAAGGGGGCTCAAGATATTTGACTTAATATATGAACAGGAATTTCTGAAATCAGGTCAGGATTTTGCTCAAGTAGAGAACAGAGCCGGGCTTTAGAAAATGTTGGAGAAATTGTTAGTTTTGCTCCTGGACCCCACTGCTTTCTGGTCTGGAGAGTCCACGTAAGTGTTTGCTCTCTGCGTGTGCAAACAATAGGTCTCCCAGGTAAATACCGCCCTCCTTACTTGGAGAGGATCTTGTGGGGCCACAGGGAGCAGTAGAAAATTTTGGCAGAGCAGCTATATCTGTTAGATATGGTTGGGTACTAATTTTTGAAGTACAGTTGCTTTTTTATTGTTATTGTTTCTGAGACTTACCTGGCCGTACTCAGGGCTTACTCTGAGTACTGGTTCAGTGCTCAGGGGTCACTCCTGATGGTGTTCAGGGGACCATGCGCAGTGCTAGGGATGGAACCTGGACTTTCTGTATGCAAAGCCTACACTCTAGCCTGTTGAGCTATCTTTCCAGCCCCTAATAATGATTTATTTTATTTTTCTCTGTTTTCTTTGTTTTTTTTTGTTTGTTTGTTTTTATTTTGAAGGCCATACCCAGCAGTGCACAGGTCTTCTAGCTCTGTGCTCATGGGTCACTCTTGGCAGTGGTTAGGGAACCGTATGCAATATTGGAGATAGAATCTGGGTCTACTGCATGCAAGGCAAGTGCCTTGCACACTATACTATCTCTCTGGCCCCAAATGTTGCTTTATCAAGCCCCTCCTCTGCCTCTCATCTCCTTGTTGCTTTGAGCTTCAGAACCTCCATGGAGGATGAAGGAAATGGAGGAAGGAGCCATTTTCTTGGCTTTTGAATTTCCCTAGTCTGTGTTTTGTGGGTAGAGGAAGGACCCCACTAAGCGCCAGAGATTGGGAGAGTTAGAAGGTGCTCTTGGCCACGCACTCAATCCCTTGTTTCTAGAACTCAAGTGAAGGGAATTGTTCAGAGTGAAAGCAAGAACTGCACAGTCACCAACAGATTCGTGACCGAGGGGTCCAGGCCCCAGGTGGGTGGGAACAAACAAATAAAAAAAAACAAACACTGTCCTCCCGTTGTTTATCGATTTGCTCGAGCAGGCCCAGTAACATCTCCATTTTAAGACTTGTTGTTACTGTGTTTGGCATATTGAATATGTCACAGGTAGCTTGCCAGGCTTTGCCATGTGGGCGAGATACTCTCGGTAGCTTGCCCGTCTCTCCGAGAGGGGCAGAGGAATCGAACCCAACTTGACCATGCTGGCTGAGCACAAGGGAAATGCAAACGCCCTGCAGGTGGGTGGGAAGGACCTTGAAATTTTACAAGAGAGTTCACTGACTACCCAAGAAGATGCAAGGACCTGAGAAATGAATTTGGAATATGTCTAGGCAGAAAGGCTGCAGGGAGAGTCTTGCAAAGTTTTTTATGCCAGAAACTGAGCTGGGAACAGCAGCATGGCTCTAGAGGAAGAAATGCGGTGATTTATCAGCAGGGAGAAGTAGCATTTGACATAGGCTGTAGTTGGAATACTTCATTCTTTTTTTTTTAACTATTTAAACACTGTAGCTTACAAAGTTGTTCATAAACAGTTGTTTGGGGCATTTAGTGTTCCAGCACCAATCCTAGTTTTCCTATGTGACCGTCCCTCCACCATTGGTCCCCAGTTTTCCCACCCCCCCCTTGCGAACACAAAAATAATTTATTTTATATTGTTTGTTAGTACAAAAGTGACTACTGGAAAAATACTTCAGTAAGAGAAAATTTGTGAAAATTGTTAGGTCTCACAATGAGACCATTAAGGTGGTTGTCTGAGGGTGTACTGAGTGGTGTATTGCAAGTTGAGCCTTCTGCATATTGTTTTTTCATGTCTTGAACTTAGCTGGCTCTTATGCTATTTTCCCATCTAATTTGGAGTGCTCTTACGGGGGCTGTCAGTATTGTGGAGTTTGGAGGTGTCTGATTTATGCAGCCGCGCACCCTGGGAGCTCCAGGCCTGTGGAACTGGGCTGCTGGGTCTCAGCAGTTAGCCCTGGCTTGAATCTCTTCCAAGATTAGTCATGACGCTGTGAAGCCGGGCCTTTGTTTACAGGCAGCGGCTATGGGGGGTGGGAATCCTTTCTCCTCGCAGCTGCTCTGTCTGGGTGCCATAGTCACCTCCCCCCTTCGAAGATAAGCTGGCACAATGGTGCCTCCTGGGCACCCAGACTCACGTGAATTCACAACTGGGGAGTGACCCTGGCCTCCCTGAGCCGGCGCCCTCTGCTCTCATGCTGAGTCTCTTGGGATCCCTGGCAGACAGGGGAGACCCCACCTCCCCGTGTTCTTCCCCAGGCACCTTCAGCGCCCCCTGGGCCGCCCTCGCCCACAGCCGCGAGCAGTACTGCCTGGCCTGGGAGGCCAAGTACCTGATGGAGCTTGGCAACGCGCTGGAGACCATCCTCAGTGGCCTTGCCAACATGGTGGCCCAGGAGGCCCTCAAGTACACAGTGCTCTCTGGTAAGCCCCCACCAGCCCCCACAGCAGCATGCCCTATTCCCAGCCCTCTCCCACCCCCTGCCCCTCTGTGTATCCAGAGGCCCCAGAGAGTTGGGCACCACTGAGCTAAGCAACAGGAAGAGGTAAAGCCACATTCCTGTGTGTGAGAAGGTATCCGGTCTTTGTGAAGGAGAGAGCAGTGAACAGCCCATGCACCTGCTGGCTAATGCCACCTAACAAGCCGCTCTCCACACCCGAGGTCACAGGCTACTATCAGTCATGACAGGAAGTCTAGAGGCTTCCTTTGGCGTTCTAGCTGGGCTTGCTTGTGCACGGATCAGCTGTGGGCTTGATGGGCTGTCCTAGATCAGGGCTCCCCTTGTCTGGAGCAAGCGATCGGCTCTGCTCCTTTAGTCTCTCCTGCTCCCGGGGCCAGCCCATGTCTGTGGAAGTGCACAGCTGGCCCCTCCCGAGCCTCACGGCTACTCCCATCTCACGGGTCTCAGTGAATCCCATGAGTGAGCCTGGTGTGAAGGGCAAGTAGCAGTGAGAAAGGAGGTCTGGAGAGTTCTGCGGGAAAGCGGCCGAGCCCAGGGCAGGGTGAAACATGGGGTCCACCCTGGAGCCTCAGGCATGCCACGCAGAGTCGATCTAGTCCGTGTACCAGAAAGCCAGAGGCTTCGATTTTTATCTTTGCTGTTTAGCAGCTTAACCCCCACATAGCATGGGCCTCGGCTCCGAGTTAGGGACAGATGTCAGACTTTCTCTCCGGCCCCCGTTCTCCGCCCCGGCCCTCCGTGCTGACTTCCTGCCTCCCCAGGCATCGTGGCAGCCCTGACCTGGCCAGCCTCACTCCTCACCGTCGCCAACGTCATCGATAACCCCTGGGGGGTGTGTCTCCACCGGTCGGCAGAGGTCGGCAAGCACCTGGCCCACATCTTGCTCTCCCGACAGCAGGTACTGGCAGGGAGGGGGGTGAGAGGTGTGTGGGAATGTGGGTGCAGAGGGGAAACGCACAAAGGGGAGGGGGGATCCACAGTTCCCAGGCTTCTTCCTGGGGAGGAAGCAAGGAGGTAGACGCCAGATGACGGTCTGAGTTCAGCAAGGCAGGGAACCTGCCTGCCAGGAACTGCCGGGGGAAGCCGGTCCCGCCAGCATGTGCACCCATGCCTAAATGAGGGCCTGGTGCAGACATAGGGGTGGGGGTTAGGATTTGCGCCTGCGTCGGGGCCTGCAGCCCGAGCCAGCAGGGAGAAGGGGCCCAGCCTCCTTCTCCAGGGCTGAGAGTCACTGCAGCTGCCCAGGTCTGTTCCCAAAACCTCTGACCTTTCTCCCCCAGGGTAGGCGACCTGTCACCTTGATTGGCTTCAGTCTGGGAGCCAGGGTCATCTACTTCTGTCTGCAGGAAATGGCTCAGGAGAAAGGTGAGTCCAGCTGCCCGACACACACACACACACACACACACACACACACACACACACACACCGCGTGCCCCAGGTTTCTGGACCAGGCTGACCAGTCCTGTGTGTGAGTTCTCCCTTGCCTAGAAACCCACGTGTTCTTGAGTGGGAGGGAAGGGGCAGTGGAGAAACCCAGCTCTTGGGGGGGAATTCTCCTCACTTCCCCATGCCTGCCTGCCTTGGCCACGGCTTCGGTCCACTCTCGTCTGCCCCTTCTCAGGACAGTGATGTGGAATCCAAGCCTTGCCCATGTCCAGGTGGGTCTTATATTAGGGTCCGTAACTCCGCTGCCACCGCATAATCTGATGCCTTCTGTGCTTGCTCTGGGCCCCGGGGAGGTGCCGGGGAAGTATTGTAAGACATAGTTTGGTTCAAATCCAGCTCCCCGAGGGCACCTGCAGCTGGCTCCTCTGCCCCCAGGGCCACCCCTGACCTCTGCCTGGCCACTCTCCTCAGCCAGCCTCAGCCACAGATTTTGTAAGTGAACAGATAGAAATGCCCCCACCTCCACTGCACCCAAGGCTGCTACCCTGCCCCTAATTATTCCAGCATCCCCCGATAGGGGGTGGCCAGCATCAGCTACTTTGGGATACTTTACTCCAAATCAGGACTTCTGTAGTGCGCAGGGCTTGCTCCTAGCTCTGTGCTCAAGAATCACCTCTGGAAAAGCTCAACCAGGGTCTGCTGCATGCAAGGCAAGGGCCCCGCCCACTGTACAGTCACTCTGGCCCACACCCAAGAAATTCTTACATGACCCTGTATATATCGGTATATTAAAACTGTTACCTAGATCACACATTTACTGATAAGTCATAACTGGTTCTAAAACAGGATATGTAAAGCTTATGTAGTTCCAGGGGCTGGAGAAATAATACAGCGGGTAGGGCACTTGCCTTGCACACGGCTGACCCAGGTTCAGTCCTGGGCATCGAATATGGTCCCCCCAAGTCTGCCAGGAGGAATTTCTGAGTGCGGAGCCACAAGTAATCCCTGAGTATCACCGAGTGTGGCACACACACACACACACACACACACACACACACACACACACACAAAGTTATGCAACTCCATATGGGGCCTTGATCCCTCGTTTAAGATGCTGAGTTTGGCCCTGAGCAATAGCACAGTAGGGCACTTGTTCTGCACATGACTGACCCGGGTTCCATCCCCAGCATCCCATATGGTGCCCCAGGCCCACCAGGAGTGATTTTTGAGCACAGAGCTAGGAGTAAGCCCTGAGCACCACCAAGTGTGGCCCAGAAACAAATATAGATGCTGAGCTCTGGGTCAAGTGTG
The DNA here is from genome assembly GCA_028565675.1 of Sorex palustris. NCBI lineage: Eukaryota > Metazoa > Chordata > Mammalia > Eulipotyphla > Soricidae > Sorex > Sorex palustris. The sequence continues at coordinate 11,870 of JAOXYA010038864.1, forward strand.
GGTGAGCACAGCCCACAGGCCCCACACCCCCTCTGCCTCCCATGTAGGCCCCTCACACACTGGCTGGGCTCCGGCCCACCTGGCCCATTTCCAGACACGCTGTCCTCTCTTCCCCCCTCTTTCCATTGCTCTCTCCCTTTCCTCTCTCACACTAAGAGATCTAAACAGAAGTGGCAGCGGTGGCCAGTCTTTGTGGCACAGTAGTGCTGCTGGTGCTAATGAGAGTTGTGGTAGTAATGACAGACAGACAGACACACACACACACACACACATACACACATACCATGGTCTTCATTTCTCCACACTGGCCACAGCTCCATGCTCTCCACACAGATCATCTCTAGGGGGGTGGGGGGATTACTGCACCCACTTTACTGTGGAGTCAGCTGAAGCCCAGAGCTTCAGTAACTCAGCCCCTGGCTTGCAAGTGGTAGAGCTCAGTGTGGCTAGAGGCCATGCAGTCCTGACCAGCCTGGACTGGCTCCCACATTCACTGTCCCCTGCTTCCCCAAGAACATGTGCCAGTACCAGTTGGGACAGTCTGGGACATTATCCACTACTCACTGATCATTGTAACCTACCTGGGCAAGGTTTTTTATTTGTTTGTTTTTTGTTTTTTGTATTTTTGGCTTTTGGATCACACCGAGCAATGAAAGAGTTACTCCTGGCTCAGAACTCAGGAATTAGTGCTGGCAGTACTCAGGGGACCATATGGGATGCCAGGAATCGAACCCAGGTCAGCCACATGTAAGACAAACGCCCTACTGGCTATGCTATTGCTCCAGCGCCCC
>JAOXYA010038870.1:0-12660 GCA_028565675.1 Sorex palustris
CTGTGTCTGGCATATCGAATACTCTTGGTAGCTTGCCGGGCTCTCCGAGAGGGGCAGAGGAATCGAACTCGGGTCGGTCATGTGGGCTGCGTGCAAGGCAAACGCCCTACTGCTGTGCTATTGCTCCAGCCCTGGAGTGATAGCACAGCGGTAGGGCGTTTGCCTTGCACGCGGCCAACATGGGTCTACAAATCAATATACAAAATATTGATTGTATTTTATATGCATGAAATAAACTAGAAAAGAAAACAATTTTAAAAATACATTTATAATTGTATCCATAACATCAGGAGCCTAAGAATTACCTTTAAAAAGGTGGTGATAGACTTAGATATCAAAGATTACCGTAAATATTGTTGCCATTGTAAATACAGTTCCTTCACTACAGCAAATTTATGCACACACACACACACACACACACACACACACACACTCTCACACACATACACGGATTGGAGAGGGAGTAGAGTTGGTAGGGTACTCGGCCTACTGGGTTTGATCCCTAGCACCACATATGGTCCCCTAAACTCCTCTAGCAATAATCACTGAGCACATAGCCTAGAGTATGCCCTGAGCATTACCGGGTATGGTCCCAAAATAAAGCAAAACAAAACTCAAAACAAGGGAAAAAACAGAAACAGCCAATGTTGACAGAATTGTAGTAGGAAGGAGCCAACTGCTGGTTTAGCCTCTATGGAAAACAGTATAAAGACGTCTCAAAAAATTAAAACAGAACTTTCATGTTTCTCAAGAACTCCATGCCTTGGAATCTCTCATCCCAAGTTAGGATGTTTCTCAAGAATTCCACGCCTTGGAATCTTTCATTCCAAGATAGGAATACAAAGCATTAATGCAAATAGACATGCACATCTATGTTTATTGCAGCACTATTTATAATAGTCAATATCTGGCGACAACCCCAATTCCCAATGACAAATGGATGGATAAAGAAATTTGACATTGACCAGAATGATAATAGGGTGCTTGTTGACAAGGGTTTGATCCCTGGCACCCCTTTGCTCTCCTGAGCACCTCTAGGAGTGACTCCTGAGCACAGAACCAGGAGTCAGTCTTGAGCACCACCAGGTGTGACCAAAAAAATTTAAAAAAAAAAGGGAATTCTCTGGAAAGAAAGATGGCGGCCGCATGGGAGCCTTGTGGAAAGCAGGCATGAGCTGGGGGTTGGGGGGTGACAAAAACCTCATGGGAAGGGGGGCGTTCCGGACCGTCCTTCACGCCCTACTGAGGTCACCAGTTGCCCCCCACGAGCGGCTCTCCGGCATGGCCACGACTCCAGAGCACAGAAACCAATTCTAACATCAGTATCAACTTCCCTCCACCAATATTCCCATATTCTCTCCCCACTCCCAGCCCCCACTGGGAATTGAACCCCGATCTCCTGCGTGCCAAGCAAGTTTAGCCACTGAGCTATCTCTCTAGCCCTCTCTCATCTGTCCATAGTTGCTTACCTTTCAGGGCTGCGTTGTGTATATCCCTTACCCAAACAGGGAAAGCAGAATGATGATGAACACAGGACTTCTAGGAAAATAGTGGAAGAAACTTGCTCATTAGTCTGCCAACATTTGGGGGACCACAGGGAGTGAAAGAGGTTGTTTCGTAACCCTAAAGAGCTCTGGTCTGTGAGGGAGGGAGTTTGGTTCTTGTCCTGCCTCTGCTGTTCCCTGGCCCTTGCTCCTCCAGATGCAAACCATCCTGCTTGCGAGTTCACTGGATACCGTGTTATACTCCCTGCAAGCATTAACTCATTAAATCCTCGAATAAACCCATAGTCAGATCCCCGATTTAGACATAAGAAAATCAAGGGACTGAGAAATTAAAGAAACAGTCAAAGGTTGTCTTCTAGTTGATGAAGCTTCTGAGCTGAGCAAGGAGCAGAAATTCTCAGAACGGAGAAAAGCAGTTTAGAAGCGCAGACACCGGGGCAGGTGGGTGATGGCACAGCAGGTGGGTGCTTGCCTTGCGTGCAGTTGACCTGGACTCTCCCCCTGGAATCCCATTTGGCTCCCGGAGCACCACCAGGAGTACTTCCTGAGTGTAGAACCAGGAGTAATCCCTGAGTAACGCTGTGTGTGGTCACAAACACTCCCCCACTCCCCCCGACAAATGAAGCAATAAAAGTACAAAGGCAGAAAGGGAGTAGGCGGTCTTCAAGGAACCCTGTACGTGAACCAGAATGGGAGGAGACAATAGGGAACTCGTAGCTCTAGACCTGGTGGAGGGGACCTTTAGGTTCTGTGTTTTATTATTTTGTTTTCTTCTGGGGGCTGAGTGCCAGCCACACCCAGTGGTACTAAGGGACTACTCCCAGCCTACGGGTGCTCAGAAGACCAGGCAATGCTGGGGATCAAGCTTAGGCTTCTTGCATACAATGTCTATCTGTCTGTCTGTCTGTCTGTCTGTTTGTCTGTCTGTCTCTTTCTCCTGAGTTCTGTGTTTTGTTTGCTGCCTGTAAAGGCAGTCAGGAATAATGATTCGTTTCCAAATGAGGTCTGATTTTGTCCCTTCACTATGCGTTTTGTAATTTGGGGGCAGATCTCTTCATCTTTTCAACTCTATTTTCACGTTGGTATAGTTGGGTTCATTAAACCTGCCTTAGAGAGTTGAAGTCCTTAGAATAGTGTCTGGGCACTTCTACAGCACTCAGTGGCACCCCAGGCTGTAAATAGAATTCTTGAGCAAAGGAGGAAACCCCCATCTACAGAGCATCTCGGTCCTTAGGTGCCTCATTCTCTGTTTAATGTAGAAACTTGAGACTAAGAGCCATCTGCTTCATCTTGGCCTCATGGCCAGTTGCCAGCAGCCAGTCCTGTCTCTGTGTGATGCTCCTGGCCTGGCCCAAGAGCCCCCACTCCCACTGAGATGTGAACAGTGTGTATGCTGGGTCCCGGTGCCTGCCTTGCGGTTCCAGCCATACTCTGTGATCTGTGCTCTCTGGGAAAACCCTGCTGGTGGCCCCTTGCTTTGCAGGGCACAGAGGATGGTCTGGCTGGGCTGCCAGATGTATGTTGATGGTTTGAGCGCATCTGGACCTCCTAGGGAACTGACTCATCGGGCCCTGCACTCACACGAAGCCGGCTTCTGTTCCGATGGATCCCGAGCTCGCTGGAATGAGGGGAGCATAGACACATCGGGGACCTGCTGTCCGGGCTGGCCCGTGCTGGCTGGGAAACTGCGTCTGACCATGCAGGCCCAGCCCTGGGACCCAAGAACCCCCATTCTTCCTATTTGAAGGCTCCTGGCTAGCTCTAGCCCCAGCCTATCAAGGGCTCCTGTATTGCCTGTCTGCAGACTTGCCTGCTTGATGTCACATCAGCATTTCTGCCATTCTTTCTCACAGCAAAGGGAGGAAAGGAAGGAAGACGCCAAGGCGGAAATGACCAGGAAAACATGGTGCACGGGAGAGGCCCCTCTCATCTGTTCTTGTCCAGCTCGGCAATTCCAGGAATAAACTTCCCCAGATTTAAGCTGGTTTTCTTTCAGTGGAGGTATAATCAGCGTATGTTAATTTACATGCACGGCATAATGATTCACCCTTTGTCTGTCTTGGGAGATGATCGCAAGGAGGCGAATTAATATCAATCAACATCATATATTTTTTTTTTTTAAATCTGTGATGCACAGCGGTAGGGCGTTTGCCTTACAATCGGCCAACATGGCCGACCCGAGTTCGATTCCTCTGCCCCTCTCGGAGAGCCCGGCAAGCTACCGGGAGTATCTCGCCCGCAAGGCAGAGCCTGGCAAGCTCCTTGTGACGTATTCGATATGCCAGACACAGTAACAACAAGTCTTATGATGGAGACGTTACTGGGCCCGCTCGAGCAAATCGATGAACAATGGGAGGACCATGACTGTGACCGTGAAAATCTGTGATGAGAACTCTGGAGATCCATTCCCTTGGCCCTGTTCAGGTGAGCGGGGAGTACCAGGTTCACCAACCCCAGATGCCATGCCGTCCTTCTCATTCCTAGGGATGCTACTACTGCACATTTGGACCTGCTGACTTCCTCCACCCATTTCACATACTTCCTCCCACAGCCAATGGCAGCCATCACTCTACAGCAGAGCTGGGTGATTTCTCTGTTATCGTGCCACGTAGAAGTGGGTTCATATGGGACTCGTCTTTCTCAGCCTCTCATATTAGCATAATACCCCTCAGGTCAGTCATGCAGTTGCAAGGACAAGATTTTACTCTTTCTCCAAGTTGGGTGATGTTCACGTCTGTGTGCACATAGAGCCATATAGAACCACATCCACTCATCCACCAGCGGACTCTTCGTTTCTATATCTTTGCTACTGGGAATAATTCTGCAGTGCTAGCAGGGTGCATGCATAAATGTATATATTCATTTTAGTGTTTTCTTGGGGGGCACTGGGACTGAGCAGTGCTCAGGGACTATTCCTGGTTCTGGGCTCAGGAGTGACACCTTGCGGTGCCAGGGGACCGTATGTGGTGCCCTGGAATTGAAATCGGGTCAACAGGATGCAAGGCAAGCATCTCACAGCCTTTATTATCCCCGGCCCCCAGTTTTCTTTTTACTCTGGATGAATATCCAGAGTGGGATTGCTGGATCATATGGAGTTCTATTTTTTCAATTTTGAGGGGAACTTTCATGTTGTTTTTGATAGTGACTGCAGCAGCTCACGTTCCCTGCAGGCTGGCCTTTCTCCATTTCCTTGGAGCACTTGCTGTGCCCCTTCTCTGACGGTGATCATTCTGCCAGGGGCAGCTGGCAGCTGGCTGTGGTCCTCATCTGTGTTTCCCCTCTGACCAGGGATGCTGAGCTTTGCCCCTCTGACCACCTGAGGTTTTCCTTTGGGGAAATGTCTCTTCAGAGTTCTCCATTCTTTACTTGGGTTGTTTGGCTGTTTTTCTGTTTTGTTTTGTTTTGTTTTGTTTTTGCCTTTGAGTTGTGCAAATTCTTTGTATGTTTTGGATAGTTGCCTCCTTGTCAGATGAGTGAATTCCAAACATTTTCTCCCATTCAGGTGATTGCTTTTTCACATTGCTGACGATTTCCATTGCTCTGCAGAAACCGTTTTTTTTTTTTGATAGAGTTTGATAGTGTTTATTTTTGTTTTCGCACCTTTGCTTTTGGAACTAGACCCCCCCAAAAAATCACTTCTAACACTGATGACAAGGGGCATGCCAGCTTACCTGTTTTTTTTTCCCAGAAATTCTGTGGCCTCAGGTTTTACATTGAAGAGTTTCATCCAGTTGGACTCAGCTGCTTCTCTTGCCATCTTTCCTTTCCAATGCAGTATTTCTGGGTTATGGAATATAGTCAGTTATCTGGAGACCTTGTGTTTTTTTTCATTTCTTACACTTGACTTTTTTTTTTTTTTTTTTGCTTTTTAACGAAGCAAGGTCATTTTTATTGAATCTTACTCAGAAAGATGTGAAGGGAGGGAAAGAGAGAAGCGGCACATGTTAAGGAGTGAACACAGGCGTCTTCAGAGTGGAAATAGGCAAGCAAAGAAACTTCAAGACAAGAGAGGTACATGGTCAAGGGGGAACATGGGCTTGAAGAAGGTCTCCCCTTTTGGGGGGAATACCCTGTGCGTCAAGGTTTTAAATCATGCAAAGCCTGACCTCAGCCTATTGAGCTTCTCTCTGCCCTACCCTGCCCCCCCCGCCCCATTTTAAACCAGTATGGAAGACCATACTCTAGCTGTCTGGTGTCGAGATAGAACACAGAGGCCAACACAGAGTACCAGGACTCTCTCTCAGCAACAGCAAATGATAACTGGCATACATAGACACGTCTGAAAGACAAGTGGACTTTTATCTTTTCAGAGTTCAACAATAAAAAGAATACAAATCTATGTGCTATTGAGCTCGCATTGCAAAGTAACATTGTGCGGGTTTCGGGCACACACACTTGTAAATCAGCATGTGCATTCACTGCATCAAGTTCACTATTGAAAGTCTAAACGTGTCCTCCATGCATTTATCCCAGCATACCTATTCCTATCTCCTCTTTACCACTGACAACCACTAATGGGTCTTAGGGCTTAAAAGTTTTTTTTTTCTTCTGTTTCATTTAATTCATCTGTTTTCTCCATATGCAGCATATGAGTCATTTGCCTTTCTCTATCCGACTTATGTCACTAAGTGTGTCCTCCTGTTGGTCTCCACATCCAGATGGTTGCATGTGACAGGGTTTCATCTTTTGTTTTTTGTTTATTTATTTTTATTTACTTATTTATTTACATTTGTTTTTTGGGCCACACCCAGTGGTGCTCAGGAGTTACTCCTGATTCATGCACTCAAGAATTACTCCTTGAGGTACTTGGGGCCATATGGGATGCCGGGATCAAACCCGGGTCAGCCCTGTGCAACTCTAACTCCCTATAACCTGTACTATCTCTCCGGCTCCTGTTTGTTGATTTTTGTATTTAGGGCCACACCCAGTGATGCCCTGGCTCTGCACTCAGGGATCACTCCTGGTGATGCTCAGGGGACCACATGGTGTTTGGGGATGGAACCCACGTCAACCGTGTGCCAGGCAAGCGCCTTACTAGCATTATTATCTCACTGGTCCCAGCATCTCATCATTTTTATAGCCGAATGAGGCCCTGTCTCCATATCTACAATCTGAACCTTAGAATCAAACATTAGACCAAGACAAAAGATAATAGGAAATTGGCTTCTCTGGGCCGGCCAGTTCGCAGACCTGGTGTTCCTGTCTGGGTTCCTTTCTCTCCAGGTTGTGTTCATCACAGAACATCTTAGAAACCTCGGTACATCCTCTGTTTGTAGCCAGGTTTCTTTTCTTTTCTTTTCTTTTCTTTTCTTTTCTTTTCTTTTCTTTTCTTTTCTTTTCCCTTCCCTTCCCTTCCCTTCCCTTCCCTTCCCTTCCCTTCCCTTCCCTTCTTTCCTTCAGGGTGTGGGGTGGGCGGTTGATTTGGGCCGTAAGCAGCAGTGCTCATGGCATATTATGGCTCCGCCTCAGAGATCACAGCTATTGGGGTTCAGGTTCCCCAGGACTTGAACCCAGATTGGCTGAGTACATGGCAAGTGTCCTACCTGCTATACTGTCTATACTGAAGTCCAACAACCTCCCTTTTTTAAAAAATTAATTTTTTAATTGAATTATTATGAAATGGCCCATTACAAAGCTGTTCATGATTGGGTTTCAGTCATAGAGTGTCCCAACACCCATCTCTCCACCAGTGTCCATTTTCCACCAGCAATCTCCCCAGTATCCCTCCATTGCCCCCCCAACTCCTGCCCCTGTCCATCCTGCCTCTGTGGTAGGCACCTTTCTCCTCTCTCTCTTTCTCTCTCTTCCCTTCCCTCACCCCTCCCTCTCCTTCTCTCTTTCCCTCTCTCTCTCTCTCTCTCTCCCCTTCCCTCACCTCCTCCCTCTCCTCTTTCCTTCACTCCCCTCCCCTCTTTTGGACGTTGTGGTTTGCAATACAGACACGGAAACGTTTTCATGTCTATCCCTCTACCTGCTTTCAATGCTCAGTTCTTATCCAGTGTGATCATTTTCAACTGTTATTGTCCCATGGGTCCCTTCTCTGGCTTATTTGCCTTCTACCCCCAACACACTAATGGTAGATCCCAACCACTGACTAGTCCTCCCAGCCCTAGTAAAATCCTTTCTTAAAGGAGCGTCTTGACTTTCTTATTTGAGCACGTCTTCATGAAGGCGGACTCCAAGGCAGGGAGGCAGCCAAATGCATTTTAATTGAGTCAAGTGGGACCTGCTTTTAATCAGGTCTTTTCGTATTAGAGCTTTTGGAAAGTGCCTGGAGATCTTTTAATAATCTTGCCAAATTGGTGTTTCAATTTGGGTTCTCGTGAGTGTGTAGTGAGCCATTGATAAATTAACTAGCTCCCCATGGAGAGAGTGGGGCCTCTGAGGATGCAGTCTTAGATGAGAATGAAGTGTGAAAGCACAATGGAAAGGAATGTGAGCAGAGGGAGCCCTTGATCTAGGATGGTTCAGAAATCTATTGGAATTTGCCAAATATTTCTTTGTTCTTACTCTCCTTGTGAATGCAGAGTGTGGGGGGAGTGCTTGTTCCTGCTTCCCCCAGAGGACTCCCCCCTCCTTTCCTGCGGGGTATGTTTGGGGGAGCTGACTCTGTTTACCCAGTACGCACGTTCCCTCTGCAGACTGCCAGACCAAAGTCAGTACAGCTGGAGACAACTGGAGAGATCTGGTTGCTAAGGCCTGAGGAGGGTTTGCTTCACACCGGAATTGGGCTTCCGACCCAGACTCTGACCCAAGACTGGACTCCTCCTCCTCCTCCTCCTCCTCCTCCTCCTCCTCCTCGTGCCCCTCCCTGGAGCACCAGTCTCTCCCATCACAGCTTCTACTGGGATTAAATGGGACCCCGTGTGACATGCAGCTTCTATCCAAGTCTTTTTTTCTTTTTCCTGTTTTGGGGCCATGTCTGGTGGTGCTCAGGGCTCTTCCTCACTCTCTGCTCGGAGATCACTTCTGTCAGGACTCAGGGGACCATGTAGGATGCCAGAGATTGAACCCAGGTTGCCCCCGTGCAAGGCGAGCGTCCTACCCGCTGTGCTGTTCCTCCACCCTCCTAGCTTCGCATCTCTAAGGACTTTTGAATGACTGATTTTGAAAGTAATTCGGACTCATTTATGCCAAAAAGCTCACTGGTGTGGTTAAGGAAGGCCAGAAAGCTGAGGGGAATGTTTTAGATGGGTTCCTTTTCTCCAGACGATAGGAAAGAAGAACCCCAGTTATGCCCAGACCTTACAACTTTCTGGCCCCAAAGCTGGAACCCCAGATGCAAAAATCTTGGGGAAGGGTACCCACAGTTTGGGCCATACTCCCCTCCTTGGGGTGACCATTTAGGCCAGGGGCCTGGAGACCAGAGGCAGCGGAGTGTCCCTTGTGTGTTCTGGGGGAGAGTGGGGAGTAGGAACGGGATGGAGAGCATGTGAACCCATCCCCAGGAGCCTTGCTTTTCTCTCAGCCAGGGCTTCCTTTCCCTCTCCGTTTCCCCTCCTCTTTTTTCTTTCTTTTCTCCCCTCCAGCTTTGGGATCACATCTGGCAGTGTTCAGGGACCGTCTCCAGCTCCTTGCTCAGGAATTCCTCCCCTGTGGTGGTGGGGACCAACCCTGAGCTTCCCGCGGACAGAGCCTGTCTTCAGCCTGGCCCAGCCCTCCTGTCTCTTATGGGGGCACAAAGGTGGGGAGGGAGAAGTGCTTGCTTAGTGTGTGGCGAGGAGCTTTTAAACGTAACTGGATCGCTCATGACAGATCTTTCTCAGGGGTGGGAGGTGGGGCAAGAATTTCCCCAGGGGTACTCAGGAGTCCTGGGGGCACCTCCTGGAGATTCTTGGCCATCCAGACCCGTGGTTCCATGTGAAGGCCTGAGGATGTGTACTGGGGGTCTCTCAGGCTGGGGGGTGGAGGGGCAGATCACACCCGGGGTTACTCCAGAGCCTCCTGGGCTACACCTGGCCACTGCTTAGGGGACCATGTGGTACTGGGGACCCACCTGGGGCTGTCCTCATGTAAGATAAGTACCCCAGCCCCTGCCCCATCTCTCTAGTCTGTCACTTCTCCTTTATCATATTCACGGCAGTCCTGTGAGGTAGAAAATGTTTTCCCAAGTCAGGAGCAAGCCCAGGCCAGGAAGCCAGCCAGGGCCCCACAGAGCACTAGTGATAGCGCCAGTGTCTAAAGTGGAGTCCCCTCACCCTCACAGCATCCCCTCCTGCCTCCCTCATTCCTGACACCTCTTCCCTCTGAGTCTGGGTTCCAATTTGATTTTTTTTTCTTTTCAGTATTTGTTCCACACCGGGTAGCAGTTCAGGCCTCTTCCTGGCTGTGTTCTGGGGTGATTCTTAGCTCTGGGGACTGAACCCAGGTCGGCTGCCTTAACCCCTGGGCTGTCACTGAGGCCTTGGAGAGGAGTTTGAAACTACGAGGGTGAACAAGGAATCATCCTGTGCTCCCCGGGGGTTCTTCAGAGACTGGGGAATAAGTGAATGAGGCTGAGGCGTAGATACATCTCGTGCAGGTGGAGAGGACCCTGCAGAGCTGAGGGCCCCCGTGTTTGCTTAGCTGACACAGAGGACTTTGGGAACAAGGAAGGGAAGAACAGCTGGGAAGGTGTCTCCCCCACCCCCCCAAAGGCAGGATAAAAGTGTTTAAATTCTGCATTCTCCCCTGATTGCGTTTTCCCTTGTGGAGAAGGCCTTACGGGAGATTTTAGAAATGCATTATTTTGTGATTCACTGTGATTTACAAAGCTGTCCAGGACAGACTTTCAGGCATTCGCTGTCCTGGCTCCACACCCACGCATGTCAGCGTCCCTCCATCAGTGACCCAGTTTTCCTCCCCCAGGAGAGATGTTTACAGGGAAATGTCTCTGCAGAGTAACCACCATTCTGCTTTCACGGTACCCCACAGAATCAGCCTGTTGCCCAAGACACATTTGGGGGAGGGTTGGCAGGTTTTGCTTTCTCGCAAAGTTTCATAATCCAAAGTTCAGTCATATCATCGGGGTGGTGTCTTAGCCTTGGTTCAAGTCAAGAGTACGTGCAGGCCTTTGACACCGTGCGGTAGACAGGGCCTGGAGTCAAGTGTGGGCGTGTAACAGGAACAGGAAGCAGTTCTCGGGAGATCAATGCAAGCAGAAGGGACAGTGATGCAAGCAGACTAGCAATCCCATGGGGTGCTGGGAGGACGCCAGCAGACAAGGTTTCTGGGTGTCAGCCAGGCTTCTCCAGAGACCTCCTAGCTGTCCAGGTCTCTGCTGTCCCCAGACGATTGGTGGAGCAGCAGGGGAGGTACCTGCTGGCCGGGTCTCTGCTGTCCTCAGACGATTGCTGGAGCAGCAGGGGAGGTACCTGCATGGCCTCCCTGGTGCCTTTGTCCAGCTCTCTGTGTCCATCTCCCGTGATCTTAGACACAGAACTATCTTGGCCTTAGTGAAAGTCATAAAAGACTGGAAAATTAAGTTTGGAGAGTCATAGTGGGATATTTGGAAAATTCAGTATCCCTTTAGGTTTACACCTGAAGCACAAAAATCTGTGACAAGAAAGGTTACTGGACCATTTTCGCCTCTCCACTAGCACCCCAATTTTACCAAGTCAACAAAAGAAGACTTTATTATTTGCAACTTAGGTCTAATTCTGAGAAACTCTGCCAGTGATTTTGCACAAGAAATAAGAGCAGGAGAAAAATATAAATGATTTTCTTTGTGGAGCCAGAGCAATAGTACAGTGGGTAGAGCATCTGCCTTGCATGCGGCCAACTCAGGTTCAATTCCTGGAGTCCCATGTGGTCCCCCGAGCCCACCAGGAGTGATTCCTGAGTTCAAAGCCAGGAGTAAGTCCTGAGAGCTACCAGGTGTGGTCCCCAAAACAAAAACAAAAACAAAAATAAAAGGGAAAAGAAATGATTTTATTTGCTTTGTTGGGTCTCCTAAGGAACGTTCCTGGTTAGAGGTATCATTAGCTTCTCAGGGCACAAGGACCTTAATCCTCTGCGCATAAGTCACCTTTCTTTTCCACCCAAAACACCTGTTTTTCATGGGGCTGATTCCTTTCTTTTGGTGGGACTCCCAAACAGTGCTCAGGCACCCTGGGGCCATTGTCAGCAACCAACTGATCTGGATATCTCCATGCTAGGCCCAATGATGCAGTCCAGAGACCACCAGGCCAGTTCAGCCAGGACAGACCTTCCCGTCTTATTGAGGTTCCCCAACAGTGCTGGCTCCCTAGTCTAGCCACAGGGCTGCCTGCAGGCGAAGTACCAGGTTGTTGTGGCTGGCTCTGAGCCCAGTCTGGATTCCCAAATCCTTCCAGTCTTGCGTGGCAGTCAACACCCCAGTCTTAGGAGCAGTCTCCAAACCATCTGTTATGAAGAGACAACTTCTTTCTGGGTTTATGCAAACACGTGCTCTCAGAAACAGCACTGGGAGTCTTCAGATTCTGATGGAGTAGGGAGAAATGATGTTTCCATGTTTCGCTTGTTTTAAACTATCATCTATATTGGGGGATGGTGACTTACATTACTATTAGTGATGGTTTTGAGTGTACATCTTCCCACCACCACACCCAATTCCAGAGGGTTGTTTCATTTTATTTTTTAAAATTTTTTTTTGCTTTTTGGGTCACACCCAGAGATGCTCAGGGGTCATTCCTGGTTCTGCACTCAGGAATCACTCCTGGCGGTGCTTGGGGGACCATATGGGATGTCGGGGATTGAACCCAGGTCGGCCACGTGCAAGGCAAATGCCCTACCCGCTGTGCTATCGCTCTGGCCCCAAGGTTGTTTTATTTTATGTACAAAAAAAAAAGATCTAATCTGCCAAGTTGCTAACGTCACAAACAAGAAGAGTAATTCCCTTTTTGTGAGAGGGGTGCGGCATACCCAGCCATGCTCGGGGTTGACTCCTGGCTCTGAGCTCAGGGATCACTACTGGTGGGGTTCAGGGAACAGATGTGATGCTGGGGATCAAACCCAGGTTGGCTGCTTCAAGGCAAGCATCCTATCTGCTGTTCTGCCTCCAACCACCTTAAGAAAATTCTTAAACATGTACATCTTGCTCTTTTAAAAATTTTTATTTTATTTTATTGTTACTGTGTCTGGCATATCGAATACTCTCGGTAGCTTGCCGGGCTCTCCGAGAGGGGCGGAGGAATCG
>JAOXYA010038887.1:0-12659 GCA_028565675.1 Sorex palustris
CGGGACGCGGGGCGTCCGGGGCGCGCGCTTGGCGCCCCGACGGTCGAGGGGGCTTCGCCGCTCTGAGCCGGGTGGGCGCAGCCCGCGGCCCCGGAGCCTGGGCCGGCCGCGGGCTCTGGCGCCGAGGTGGAGCCGCGCCCACACCCGCTCCTTCGGTGACGGTTTGGGGTCCGGATGCACCCGGCGGCGATGCTCAGGGCTCGCCCCGGGCTGGGGACCACATGGGGTGCGGGTCGCCCGCGCGTGCCCGGAGAGCGCCCTGCCCGCTGCGCTGTCGCTGGGGCCCCTCCACCTTGGGGCTACCTTGGGGGCGTCCTCCGCGCTGGGGCTCTCGGGCCGGGCCGGGAGGAGGACACCACTTGGCCCGCATCTCCCTCGCGTCCTCGCGGGCGGACGGAGGAGCGAGGGACTGGGGGGATGGACGCAGCATCCCCACCGCCCCGGCCCGCTCTCCCCAGCCGCTCCGGCCCCAGGTCTCAAAGGCCGGGCGATGCGCGTCTGCTCCTGGCGCCCGCCCAGCCTCGGAGCCCTGCGCCCGCTCTGACCTCACCCCACAACCACACCCCCATGGGCCGGGAGGGCTCCCCTCCCCGTGGACAGAGGCTGCGGCCCCTGAGTGCTCCCTCGGAGTGCTCCCCGGGTCAGGCCGCTCCCCACACTGCCCGGCTCCAGCACTGCCGGCCTTGCTCAGGCTGGGTTTCCATGCAGGGCTTGGGGGGACGGGTGGTCCCAATTCTCAACCCCCATGAATGTCCTGGCACGAGTGGTTCTCCTTCTTCCTTGGGATGTCCGGGGAATCTTGGGGTCCCTGGGAGGTCCTGGGGTTCCTTGGGGATCTTGGGGTGTCTGGGGGACTGTGAGATGCCGGTGGGACCCTTGTGATCTGAAATGGGGTTTGTGGGCTCCCGCCACTCACACCCTCAAAATTTTCTTTCTTTTTTGGGGGGAGGTCACACCCAGTGATGCACAGGGGTTCCTCCTGGCTCGGCGTTCAGGAATTACCCCTGGTGGTGCTCAGGGACCATATGGGATGCTGGGAATCGAACCCGGGTCGGCCGTGCAAGGCAGCCGCCCTCCTGCTGTGATATATCGCCTCTGGCAGCACCTCGGAGCTTTCTGAGTTCCTGTGTGAGGTGGGGATCCACAGCCGCCCACCCAAGGGGCCAGAGTCAGGGTTGGGGACCCCCACGGGCCCTTGGGAGTCCTCCCTCGCCTGCCGCAGCCTGCCCCCTCCCGGAGCCTCACTTCACATTCCTCCTCTTCCTCTCCATCCTTCGGGGCTGCAGCTCCCACACCCATATCCTGTCTGGGGTCACATGTCGGAGTGGAGGAAAGAGAAGGAAAAGAATTTTATCAGATACTTTCCAGCGACTCCACCCTTTGGATCCGCTGAGTGAGGGCCCCTATAACCAAGGCGGTCCGAAGGGTGCCCCTCACGGCCCTGCTGGCCTCGCTGCAGGGCTCTAGCTCCAGGCTTTGGGGGCGGGAGTGCCAAGTCTGGCAGAGAAATCCTCTTGGAGACAAAAGTTCCCTCTCCCCTCGGGGCGGGACCGGCCCACCCAGCCAGCCCCTCGCTCCGGGCTGGTCTGCAGGGCTGAGCTCCCTTCCCCAGACCTGTACTCCGGGAGCCCCCGGGCCTGGAAACAGGGACCGCCACTTCCCCAGGGGCTCACCTCGAGCAAGGGAGCGAGGCGAGGGAGGGTCCCCTCCAGGAGAGGTGGGGGAATCCCCCAAAGCCCTGGGACTCTGGAGGCGGGAGCTGAGGCCTGCCTTCCTCAGTCCTGGCGAGAAGCTGACGGCTGTGGGGGCTGTGGGTGTGGAGGGGGAGCACGCCGGGAGAGTTGGGGTCCAGCCGGGGTCCAGTCCAGGGCTGGGTGGGGAGCGGCGAGTGGAGAGCGGCCCAGCTGCTGTGTCCCGGGCCTGGGCGAGGGTGTGGCTGTCTGGCGGGGACAGACAGGGCCCACCCCCAGGAAGGCCCTAGGGAGCAGGGTGCGGGTCCCGCCGAGCCTGTGTGCCTGAGGCGTGATGTCACGTGTGTTTCACAGCAGCGTGGCCCAGACTCCGTGTTCCAGTGCTCCCGGAAAGACAGGACTCCCCTTCCGGGACCTCGGCCCTCTTCCAGCTCACCCTCCTCAGCCCTGCTGGGTTTTCCTGGTTCGCTTTTGGGCATGGGGGGTTCCCTAGTGGTGCTCAGGAGATCTGGGCCCTCCTGGTGGCGCTCAGCCCGCCAGCAGTGATTCAGTACGTCCCTCCTGTGGGTGCTGGGTCCCTCCGGTGGCGCTTGGGACCTGAAGGGGCGGGGCCGGGTGCCGTCCTGGGGACAGACCCGGGTCAGTCACGCAGAGGGCAGGTGCCATCACATCCTATTCCAGTCCTGCTGGTGTCCTGTGTGGGGTGGCCCCGACTGACCACCCTCTGCTCAGAGGCCGGGCGGCTGCCTCTCAGGAAGGCCCCGTCCCAGGCTTGCTTGGGCATATTTGGAGCGTGTTTGGGTCATGTTTGGAATGTGTTTGAGAGCACGTTTCAGGCCTCTTTGGAGTGTGCTTAGGTGATTCTGGAACCCTCCTGCTCTTGAGAAGGGTGCCAGGACTCCCCGAGCTCCTGGGGGCTGTCGTGGGTGAGTGGGCAGTGCTCCAGGGTGACCGAGGCTTTGGGACTGTGTGTCTCGCCCTCCCCGGGTTCTCCGTGGGCCGTAGCCTTTCCCGTGAGCAGTGGCTCTGGCCCTGGAGGCTGCTTGCCCAGATGCCGGCTCTCAGGATGAGCTCAAGCCTTGGGCTCCAGAGCAGCAGCTGTCACCCTGACTAGGGGTCCCCCAGCTCTGGGAGTCCCCACACCTTCTCCTGCCAGTCCTGCAGATGGCCCTTACTCTGTGCACTGGGACAGGGTGAGGGGAGGGAGCAGAACTCCTGCTACGTAGGGTGCTCTGGCCGGAGCTCTCCAGGTCTGGGTCGCTTGAGGAGCAGAAAGACTCTGATCTGCCCATTGGTCTCTATGTGAGTCCTGCACTGTGATGGAGTCACCAGCACTGTGGCCCTGTGGCCCTCCTGCGTTCTGGCCCGGGTGACCCGAAGCCTGACAGGGCCCTGTCCAGCTCACACACCAGTACCTGTCCCGTCCATGCCTGTTTCAGGGTCTCCAACATCCCAGCTCGCTCTCAGCCCAGGGTCACGGGGGAGGTGGGTGTTTCTGACAGGCCTGTGTCTGCCAGAGCCTGTGGGGATTTGCTGTTCTGGGCTCTGTAGTGCACGGCTGGTCCCTGGCTCTGTGTGTGTGTGTGTGTGTGTGTGTGTGTGTGTGTGTGTGGTGTGGTGGGGGGCGAGGAGGTCACACCTGCTGTCACCTTGCTGGGCACACTCTTGCTTGCTTCGTCTGAGATCCCTCAGCGGACAGGGGTCTCACGGGGTGTGTAGGCTTCTCCTCCTCGGCTCAGGAGCGAGAGATGCAGGCCCCCCGAGTGTGGGGGTCAAATGGAAGCACTCCCACCTGCCCACCTGCTGTTCTTACAACCTCCCGTTCCTGTGGCCCCAGCCTGACACTGCCCCTGGGTTCCTGCCCCAACAGGCCCCTGGCACCCCCAAAGGCCCAGCCATACTCCATGAGGACCTGGGGACTAGCCGAAGGGGTCTGGGACCTCCAGGCCTTTCTGTAGGGACGGCACCCTGGGACATGACTCAGGTCATGTGTGCATCCACGTCTGTGGCCAGAGCACAGCACCCCACATTATGGGCAGGACACGCATGCACCCACACATTCGAGGTAGTTCAGAGCACTGCAGAGATCCAACGATCTCTTAAGGCTTCAGGTCACAAATCACTCCCGTGAGGGTCCCTCAGGTCCTGCCATCTGCCTGGTTCCCCCACCTGGTCCCTGCAACAGGGGTCCTCCCAGCCACGGATGCCAGCCCACCCCCCGTGTGCGGAGGGGCCCAGCCACACCCGTCTCGTGACCCAAACTGCAGGGGCTCACGAGCTGCAGACCCCTGCCTGGGCCTTCCCTGCGACAGCTCCCAGGACGCGCAGACCCCCTTACCTGGAGGTGACTGGGAGAAAAGGCCGGGGGCTTCCCAAGGGAGCGAAAAGCAATCTGGGGTTTCTGACCCATGGAGTGTAGCGCGGGAGAGGTGGCACCTGGGGTGAGTGGCAGGACAGGGCAGGGCATGGGGCTCAGGGAGGGGTACGCTCGCAGTAAGGGGATTCAGGAAGGGGTACGCTCTCAGTAAGGGGGTGCAGGGAGGGTCACAGGCCTGCAGTAACAGGAGATCAGGGGCAGGGGTGGCTGCTGCAGTCTGAGTCCAGGGCTCAGATCCAGGGCTGGGAGCGGGTGCTGTGTTGGGGCTCTGCCCCGGGGTGACCTTCCCTGTCTTGCAGCCTCTGCTGTTGGGGAGGAGCTGGATGCCGTGACGACGCTCGGGGCCAGCGAATCCTCCAGCGTGCAGGCGTCTCCCACAACTCTGTCGCTCCAGCCCAGACTGCCGTCTCCTCCTCCGAGCAGCCCTCCTGGGGACACCAGCTCGCCCCCCGTGACTGAGGGGAGCAGTGGCACCACGGCTGCGCTCACAGGTATGGGCCAGCGTGATGCGGCCAGCGGCGCTGAGGGGGGCCGGCAGGGTCCTGGGATCTGCTGTGTGGGTCCAGCAGGTCACTGACGGGTGGGCAGCCCTACAGGCTGCGCTGGAAGGCCCCTCCTCGGCCCCCTCCCAGGCCCCCTCTGGGGTCCCCTCTTGGGCCCCACCCAGCCCACCCAGACCCCCTCCCAGGCCCCTCTGGCCGCTGTGCCGTGACCCTCCTAAGAAGGAGCCAATTGGGGGCTGGGGGCGGTCAGTCGAGGTCTGAGTCATGGCGTGGTCATCATGTGACGGTGAGTGCACACTTGCCTTTCTGGTTTCGGGTGTCCCTGTGACTGAGGTGTGTGCATGTACAAGGGGGTGTGCTTGTGTGTGCCTCGTGAGTGTCACGTGTGTCCATGTGTCCCTGCTGTCTGTGCATGTGTGTGAATGTGAGCATGTGAATGTCCGCTGCACGTGAATCCCGAGGGTGTTGTGTGTACATGTGTGTGCCCTTGTGCCCACTGCATGTGCACATGTGGCTCTGCACGCACATCATGGGTGCGCGGTACGCCTGCCACATGGGAGAATGTGTTGTGTGTTTGTACACTCTGTGCACATGTACCTGCCGCATGTGTTCACGGGCCCTTGCAAGAATCCGCACACGTGTGTGGTGTGTGCCTGTGAGCATGCGCGCACACACGTGTTCTGGTCCTTCTCAGATCCTGCTGCCAGCACCTCGGCTGCCGCTGGGCTCACACTGGTACCTGCCACTGGGGTGTCTCCCGCTCAGACCTCCTCCGCTGGCACACCCTCCTCTGCCCCGAATAACTCTGCGACCACGGAGGTGACTCCAGAGCCCAGCACGTCCCCTGGAACTGCCGTGGCCCACCCGGACAATGACACAAGCCCTGAGGTGCCCCTCCTGGACCTCCAGACATCGCTTTCTCCTACCGTAAACATCATCAAGGTGGGTGAGCCTGCTCTGGAGGATGCCTCGGTTTACCTCACGCCCCCTCTTGTGCCTCTTCCAGATCTGCTGGGCCACCTCCTCCTCCCGGCCAGGGGTGGGACGTGTGGCCTCCCTTTCGGAGGCAGGGGCTGCATTTCTGGGTGTGGGGGCCCTCTGCTGGCCCCCTCTGCTCGCCGGCCTCCCCAGGGCCTGGCCGGTGGCCGTATCCGAGAGTCCCCCGACTCAGTGGGCTGCTTCTCCCACAGGCTTCGGACTGAACCTGTGGCCCGTGAGGCAGGAAATGGCACAGCTCTGGGACTGGAGGCAGTGGGCTGGTCGCCTGTGTGCAGAGCCAGGGCCAGGGTGGACACAGCAGGCTCACTGAGATGCGGTGTGTGTGTGTGTGTGTGTGTGTGTGCTGTGTGCGTGTGTTGCATGTGTGTGCATCTGTGTGTGCATCTGTGTGCATTTGTGTGCACGTGTGCGTGTGTGCATCTGTGTGCGTGTGTGTGCACATGTGTGCGTGTGGTGTGTGTGTGCATGTGTGTGCACGGGTGTGTGCGTACATGTGCATGTGTGCGTGTTCGTGGTGTGTGTGCATGTGTGTGTGCATGTGTGTGCGTGTGCGTGTGTGCATACATGTGCATGTGTGCATGTGTGTGTGTTCGTGGTGTGTGTGCATGTGTTCGTGTGCGTGTGTGCATGTGTGCGTGCGTGTGTGCGCGTATGCGTGTGTGTGTGTGAGTGGCAGAGCAGGTTGGGGTGAAGGGTGTTGACTGAGGGAGGCTAGTGGGGGCCCCAGGCCGTCTGGCTCTGCTCACCCTCTCCCCTTCCTCCCACCTCTGCACTGCTGAGGTCCAGGGCTCGCCCAGCGGGGGCCCTCCCGCCTGCCCCCAGCCAGGGTCTCTGCCTGTGAGCCAGGTGCTGCAGGCTGGTGGCCCGAGGGCTGGGGTGCAGAGAGCGGGACCCCCTTCCCTCAGGGAGGCCACGGCTAAGTGTCTGTTCCCACCCAGGGGGAAATCCGGTGTTCCCACGTGAAGGAGGTGCGAGCCGGTCACAGTATCTGCCTGAGACGGAACGAGACGGCCAGCTGTGTAAGCCCCACTGTGCCCACCCACCCCCTCCCGCATCCCCCACCCCCCTGCCCCCACACACCACACCCCTGCTGCTTCAGGGCTGAGCGCCCGCCCGTGCAAGAAGGGCCGGCCTCTTTTATTCCCATTCCCCTTCCCGGGTGCCATCGGCTTAGTAGACAATGACAACCCATGAGGCTTCTCCCTCAGGGTCCAGCTCCCTCTCCCACCTGCTGCGGATCTCGGATTTGGGGGCTAGGGATTCCCGTGGCAGAGGGGCCAAGCCTTCTGCTGGGGGCCCCTGTTGGCTGGGAATGAGCCTCGGGGGAGGGATGCAGGAAGGGAGCCGTCCTCGAGGCCTCCAGCCCGTCCCGGTGGCACCTGACCCCTCCGGTGGCCGGAGAAGCCACGGAACAGGGGGTCCGCTCACGCGAGCGCTCGTGGAGGCGTGCACGGGGAGAGTGCCCGCGTCCATCTCGCCTCGCCTCAGAGCACTGCCTGTGCTCCGGACGGCCACTTTCCCCTTGTCCCCTGGTCAGGTGGGTCTGTGTCCCTGAGTGCAGGAGCACTCTTCCGTGTGGGGCCTGAGGGGCAGACCGGGACCCGAGCTCTGCTCCCTCCGGGGTGCCCTTCCTGCCTCGTGCACGGAGCCTGGCTCAGGCCCCCTGCCTGACCCTGCGGGCCCGTGCGTGTCCCGCTTTGCTCCTGAGGCTGCTGTGCTGTCGCCTCTGTCCACCCGCACGGCCCCCGCCAAGGGTGTCCCTGAAGTCCCGGTGGCCTTCCAGGGCTCGGTTGGCGGAAAGGAGCAGCCCCGTGTGGACACTCAGCTCCCTTCCCGCCTCCTCTGCTCCCCCTGGGTCCTGCAGGGGTGCACACCCCCGAGGGGGCTGGAGACTACCGATCCTCGAGCACCCGGAGCTGCTGAGCACTGGGGGAGCAGCACACATTTCCCGGACTTGCTAATGCCGCTGGAGTGGACCAAATCTCTTGTCCATGTCCCTGTTTCCAGGAAGAGATTGCTGTACCCTTTAGTGAAAATTCAGCCAGGACCCTAACAGTGGCCAAGGACTGAGAACAGGAAAGTGGGGGTCAGGCACGCCTGGGTCCCTCGTGTGAGCCACCCACGGGGGTGGGCAGTCGGCTGAGCCCTCAGCCTCAGTGCTGAAGCTGCACCCCAGCCCCCCTCCGGCCCGGGGTCCCTCTCTTCCAGCTACACCCTGGAACCTGCCTGGCAGTCGCTTTGGCCACAGCTGGTTCCCTTCCTGCTCAGGGCGTAGGAGCGTTCCTCATTCCTCCCCGTCCACACTCGCTGGGTTGGTCACTGGACTTTGCACCTGCAGAGCCCCCTGCTCTCTGGCAGCACCCCCGCCCCGCCCCCCCCCCCATGGTCGTGGTGCCATTCCAGGTCCCTGCTGACCAGAGAGGTGGGGGCAGGCGGGCCAGGCATCTTGGGATGGAGCCAGGAGCACCTTCCTCTGAACCTGACGGGGTCTGATGCCACGAGTGCCTGCAGGGTCCTGGGCTCTTCCAGTCCTGCCAGGGTCACCATTCGCCCCCCACCCCAAGGAGGACTGGGATTGGGGCCGGCTGGGGGACCCCTTTCGACATGAGCTTCACTGACTCTGGGCGGGCCCTTCGCCCAGCACTCTGCATGCTTCCTGCCTGCGTCTCAGCCATGGACATTGTCCCTGTGTGTGTCCAGGCTGGACGCTCGCATTTGTGAACGTCTTTCCCCGGCCGCTCCCCTCCTTGGGCCCCTGGGATGCTGATCTTTGCTTCCAAGACTGCACTTTGTCTGGAAGCACCTGGACGAGGGGCGGGGAGGGGGGAGTGCTGGGGGCCTTGCCCAAGGCTGTCCTCGGAGGACACTGCTGTTTGCCTGGAGTCTGGGTCAGAGGAGGTGACGGCCAGCCTGGCCCAGTACTGAGAGAAGGACCTCCCATGCCCACCAGCAGACCCTCAACTACCCAGACACCCGCAAGACACACCACTCATACACGCGCACAAGTGACACGTACCACATGCATGCATGAGGCACATGACTCGTGTGCACTGTTGTGTGCCATGGCAGGGTGTGTGTGTGTGATGTGCACACAGTGGCACCTGGTATTATGTAGAAACACATGACACGGTGCGTTCATAGCACACACTTAACACGACGTGCGCTCCCGTGTCCTCTGGCTTACCTGCGCGTGTCATAGAAAGGGCACACACGTGGCATATGTCCATACAGCCACACACGCACGGCTGCCTGGCACGTGTGCTTTGGATACCTTTGTCATGGGACACATGTGCAGGACACACAGTGCACAGTCGCTCAGGTGGACACCTCCCAGGTGCCACCACCTCTGGGCAGCGGCGACAGTGGGACACTGGGGTCCTGATCTTGGACTCTGCGTGGGAAGCTGCGTCTCCCGTACACGCGGGTGTGGCCAGGGCAGAGGGCTCAGGACAGGCCAGAGGGGAGGCAGGATTGAGGGTGGACGAGCCACAGCACGCAGCCTTCCTCAGATGCTCCCCGTGGACACTGGCTCCGCCTGACTGGGGAGGTCAGCGGGTCAAGGGCCTCCGCACCGGGTCCAGCTGCAGCCGTGGCAGGAAGTTGAGCCACAGCCAGGCTGGGCCTCGCAATGGGGGAATCAGTGGCACTTTCCTGCTCTTCTAAGCGGGGGGTGGGGGGGTGGGGGCTGGTCACTGGCCATAGACATCTCCTGGGAATGGCCACCCCAGGGCTTGCTGGGCAGGGGAGCACTTCCACTGTTACCTGCCTGCAGCCTGGCCCACCCCCGGGAGAGCTGTGATGTGCCCCCAGGCCCACCTGCTGAGGCCGACAGGTGAGCCCTCAGAAGGACGTGTACAAACCCCCAAGTCACAGGATGGTGCCCCTGTACCCCGCCTGCGGGTCCTGTTCTGTGTCCTGAGCCAGCTGGTCCAGAGTTCACGTTGGTGCTTCAGCTGCCGGCTCAGGCCGCCGGGTCCCAGCACCACGATGCCCACCGGCCCCCGCTGCCCGCCGGCTTCCCAAGGGTCTGCCTGTGCCAGAGTTGGTGGCTTCGTCACCCAGATGGGACCTTCCAGGGGACGGAGTCTGTCCTGGCAAACTCTGTCCACTCTCTCCAACCCTGTTTGCCTGTCCGCAGGAGGACTTCCGGAGGGACAGTGGCGAGGCCCTGGCCCAAGTGCTCTGTGCCGGGGAGCCGGTGGCAGGGTCTTGCTCCTGGTGGCTCGCCCAGTCTGAGGTCACCCCCGACTGCCTGCTGCTGCTTGTGGCCAACAGCACAGGTGAGGGCCGGGGGGTGGGGGGAACCTGCACCAGCCCCTCCGCCACATGCCGTGGGCAGGACAGCATGGGTGTGGGTGTTCTTTCCAATTCTCTGATGTTTTCAATTCCAGAACTTACCAGCAAGCTCCAGGTTCTGAAACAGCACCAGTCTGACCTGAGGAAGGTGAGCTCTCTGGGGGTGGGGGGTGGGGGCTGGCCAGGGCGTCCTCTGTCCCCTGTGTCCTTTTCTGGTGAGCTCTGAGGGGCACGTGGGGGTGCAGCGGATGCTATCCTGCTGCTCCCTGGGTGCCTGAGTGTTGTGGCCGTCCCTGCAGCTGGGCGTGCACAGCCTCTCCGAGGAGGACGTGGGCAACCACCAGAACTACTCCCGCAAGACTCTCATCGCCCTGGTCACTGCGGGGCTCCTGCTGGCCGTCCTGGGCCTTGCTGGCTACTTCCTGATGAACCGGCACAGCTGGAGCCCGGCCGGGGAGCGGCTGGTCAGTCAGGGGTGCCCAGACAGGGGCGGGAGAGGGGCCTGAGGCCTGGGAGCCACCTCTCTGTTGCCCCAATACCCACACTCCACTCGGCAGCCCCCGGGAGTACAGGGAACGGGCATCCGGGGCACTGAGACCGCGGGAGTCTGGGGCACCGCTCCGAGCAGTGGTAGGCCAGCCCACCCGCGTGCAGCCTCACTGAGCCTGCGCCTTTATTGATGCCCCATCTAGGGTGAAGATCCCTACTTCACCGAGAACGGGGTGGGGCCCGGGGCCTCCCCAGAGAGGCCACCCAAGGCCGCTGCCAGCCGCGGGGCTCAGGAGAATGGCCAGCCCCCACCCAGAAACGGGCACTCGGCGCCACGCACCGTAGCCGACACCGAACTGTGACAGGGCACCGCCGACCTGCGCCTGTGGCCTCTCCCCCGCTCCCTCACTCCCGGGTGACCCAGGGCCAGCCCAGGTCCTCCTGGTGCCCCCTGCTGACCCCCGTTCTGGGCTTCCTGAGGCGGGGAGGGGAAGCCGGTGTGGAGGCAGGGCCTGTCCGCTCCCATGACAGTGCTCCCTCCTTGTAGTCAGAGGCCGAATGTCCCTGCATCAGTGGCTGCACCCTGACCTCTGACCCTCCTGCACCCCCGCCTCAGAACAGAGCCCCCACGAGCCCGGGCTCCCCCCACTCTGGCCAGGCCTAGGACTTCTGTCTTCCTGCCGTGGGGGCGAGTGGACACGCCCTGTCGGGCAGCCAGACCAGACCTCCGGCCTAGCTCCTGGCCCCGTCCCGACGCCTGGGCTGAGTGCCTCAGGCCCAGCAGACCCCTCCTGGCCACCTCCCTGCACCAGGACACCACACAGCCCCTCCAGAGGAGAGTGTGGTCCTTCAGTGACCGCTGGAAATGGAACTTTCCAGAGACAGGCAATGGGTGGTGGGGGGGGGCGAGTGCGAATAAAGAGCAGGTTCAGGTGCTGGTGTCTGTGTGCCGTGAGGCCTTGTTGGTAGGTGCATGCCCCCCACGACCTCTGACCTCCCAGGCTGGGGGGCCCGAGGCCCCGGACACAGAGGGGGTGGCCTGAGCAGGCCTGAGGGTGGGGCCCTGGGAGGCCTGAGCAGGCCTGAGGGTGGGGCCCTGCGGCCTTGCAGCCTGTGGCGTCTCCATCTCCGTGGGCCGTGCCACGCCTGCACCCCCGCCCGGAGCACCCTCACCCTGAGCTCAGTGCCGGCACGGCAGCCGGGAGGGGCGGGGGCTCGGGGCTGGGGGCACCCAGGCTCTCTCCCTGCAGAGAGTGCCCAGGGGCAGAACGAGGCCCCTGTGGCCGTGCGCTGCACCCGGAGTGCCCCTGGCTTCCTTCGAGGGGGGTTGGCCGCCGGGCAGGGACAGGGCCTACCTTGCCCCCAGGGGCCGGAGCCACGGGTGAAGGGTGCAGAGTGGGCTGGAGCTGCTCAGCCCGAGCGATTTCCTCCCGTCACGCGGGCGGGCCATCACCTTCAGTGCTTCTAGGGTTTGCCCAGAGTGGAACGGCCGTGTGCCCGCATTTGTGTGTGGCAACGTGAGTATCTGGTGATATGTTCACGGGTACATGTGCATGCAAATGGGATGTGATGTGTGTACACAGACGTGTATATGAGTGTACCGTGCGTGTGCATGGTATGTGAATGATGTGTGTAGATATTTGTATGGTGTGGTGTGTGTGTATGCAGGTATGTATACAGGTTTGTATGTAATGTGTACAAGTGGTGTGTAACGTGTACACAAGTTGTAGCACTGTCCTCCTGTTGTTCATCGATTTGCTCGAGCGGGCCCAGTTAACATCTCCATTATGAGACTTAGTTGTTACTGTGTTTGGCGTATTGAATACGTCACAGGTACCTTGCCAGGCTTTGCCGTGTGGGCGAGATACTCTCACTAGCTTGCCAGGCTCTCTGAGAAGGGTGGAGGAATCGAACCCGGCTCGGCTGGGCCAGCTGCGCGCAAGGCAAATGCCCTACCGCTGTGCTATCGCACGTATGATGTGTATATGAGTGTATACACGTGTCATATGTGTGCTGTGTTGTGTGTTCACGTGTGTGCGTGAGCAGGTGCTGTGTCACAGTGCCTACGTGCGTATGAACGGTGCTGTCATGTGTGTCCACATGGGTGTATGAGCAGATGTGTGTCCGACAGTGTTGCCCGGGGGCCTGAACACTGCCCGGGACCATTCCAAGAAAATCCCGCCTGGACCCGGGGAACTGAGTGCAGCTCGGGCGCCCCCTGCTGGCCTGAGGCTGGAGCTCCGTCCCCATCCCCACTGAGACCAGGTTGCAACCTGCCCCCTCAGGCTGTGTCCCCTGCCCCCA
>JAOXYA010038892.1:0-12659 GCA_028565675.1 Sorex palustris
ACAGTAACAACAAAGTCTCCAATGGAGACGTTACTGGGCCTGCTTGAGCAAATCGATGAACAACGGGAGGACAGTGATTACAGGACAGGACAGTGTATTTGGACAGTTGTCTCATGAGCTCCTCTCTGGGACATGGCTTGGTTCCTGTTTGGAAATCAGGTAGCACTGTATACAAGGATTTGTTTGGGGGCAGGCCTATGGCTGTGCAGTCATGTCGGCTGAACTCTGAGCTCTTCAGCATCACTGCACAGGTTCCTGGTTTCGTGATGTCAGATTCTATAATTAATAGTTGTGCAACTTGCTGTCTTGGCTCCTTCTGTGAGAAAGGACAACAGGATGTGCTCCAAGTTTCTCACCAGGGGTGAATGGAGGCACTACTCAGTGTTTGGGTGGGGCTGTCAATTTGCTTCTCTGCCTAGATGGAGCTGTGGAACAGGCTCAGTAACTAGTTTGACTCATTGTAAACTCAAATCAGGCACAAGTGCACCCCTTCCTCCCTGTACACATAGGCTTACCCACTCAGTCCTGCAGATTACGCAGTAGGAATGTTATGTCAAGACCTTAACACCAACGCCAAGCCTCCATCTCTACCTAATCCCAATGTTCAAGCCCTACAGATTCAATGATCCCCAAGAGGCAATCAAAACTTAAATGAGCCCTTTTCCCTTTATCCCTAGAATCCCCCAATGCTGGCAAGCTAGATGTATTTTTTAGACTCTCTTCCACTGGGAGAAAAATACAAAACAAAACAGTCATCTCTGTGCACTCTGTGATTGGAGTATAATTTCTTTCCTTTCATGTTACTCTTTATTCAGATCACTACTTGTGGCGGTCTCTGTGTGATCTCTGGTATTTGCCTTCTAGTTGGTGTCTCCTCTCTACTATTTTGCACTGCAATTCTCATCACCTGGGCTTTCTGTGTTACCTCATTTATCTCACACATGAGACTCATGATCTCTGCCTTCGTTTCCCCTTTTTGCCTGCATCTTGCAAACTTCAGGCAGTTTGGGGCAATCCTAGGGCAGTTTTATGGTGGGGCAATGATAGGGCACATCTCTTTAGTTTCTCAGGGTCCACTGCTGTTGCCTGAGGTTCAAAATTTATATATTTTCTTCGATCTTTTTCAGAAGAAAATGTAAATCTAGAAATGTAAATGTAGATAATGGGAAGTCTTCAAATGTCTAGAGGGTTTTTCTCTGAGAATATTTCGAATGATTTGTCATTCATTAACACAGAGTCATGTGCACACTGGCTCACTTCTTTGATCCTATTACTCTGTTACTGATTGGCTAGCATATTCATTTGACTAGTATATTAAAATGCTTGTGCTTTTTTTCTAGATCTGGTGTCGAGACCTGGGAACTCAAGCATGAGGCCTACTGAAGAAGTCACAAGCTACCAGAGATCACACACAGAAACAAATAACTAGATATTCAATCATATTCAGTAATAAAACATGAATAAGTATATTTCTGAGTGAAGAGGTGAAAGAATATATGCCAAGTAAAACAAAGTATACTAAGTAAAAAATGGAAGATAATAAACTTAAGATTAAGGAGAGATATATTAAGTTTTCAGGGGAGATTAAATTTGCTTTGTCTTATTTTTCACATATGACTTTATTGGGGACATGGAAATCACAACAGTTTAGTCATGTGATTCAATTTGCAGTGACAGCAAGGAAGGAGAGATGTAAACTGTTTAAAGTGGAGCTTTAAAACTGACAAAAAGCTGACAAAGAGCCATGGAGATTTTGGGATTCCTTTACAGCTGTCCATTTACAAGAAGAGAGAAGATAATTCTCTAGAGCATGGGTCTATAGAGTCTTCCCTGGAGAAGGCTCGAGGCCTGTGGGTATGAAGTCCATGAGACTCAAATCTGACATCAAATCTGGACACCAAATTGAGCCAGGAGATACTCAAACTCTCCTGACTTTATTTGATGTCCAAATGTATACCATTTTCCAAAAGTGTCTATCAGGGCCATCTGTTAATGTTAATATATATGAGGCCTCTCCCAGATGAAGCCCGGTTATCATCTGTTCTTGGTTATCATCTATTCACAGGTCTGCTTATCAGCTTCTCTAGCAAACAAGTGGTTACTATTGATTGATACATGAGTCACTCTCTTTATTGACTGACCTTTGCATCAGTGCAGCACTGCCTCAGTAGCCCCTAAGTTTTCATCTTCGAAGATCAGTATATCAAGTCATGTAAAATTTTGATTTGTCAGGATTGTCAACTTATTTATTTATTTATTGCTTTTTGGGTCACACCCAGCGATGGACAGGGATTGCCCCTGGCTCTGCACTCAGGAATTACTCCTAGCAGTGCTTGGGGGACCATATGGGATGCTGGGAATTGAACCTGGGTCAGCCGCCTGCAAGGCAAATGCCTACTCGCTGTGCTATATTGCTCTAGCCCCCTCTGTTTTTCTTTTCACTGTTTTTTGTTTTTGTATCAAGAATCTCAAGTCTTTTAAAAATTATTTGGAGAAATATAGGAAAGAAAACAATAACACATATAAAATATGAAATTCAAAATCAAAAACAAAATCAAAATTTTGTAATTCAAAATCTACAAAAAGTTCAGAATGAGTCAAATATTACTTTAAGGCAAAGGACCTAGAAGTTAAAAAATATAATGTAGGCAACTGTTTTCTATGCAAGACATTTGATTTGATCACTTGTACATTAGGAAAAGTATGATTTTAAATAATTGAAGTAATGTGATTTTATTTTTATTTTATAAAAGGCACACAAGATAAGTTAATTATGTGGAATGGATAAATTGTAAGTATAAATATGCATGAAACATTA
Organism: Sorex palustris; assembly: GCA_028565675.1. Taxonomy (NCBI): domain Eukaryota; kingdom Metazoa; phylum Chordata; class Mammalia; order Eulipotyphla; family Soricidae; genus Sorex; species Sorex palustris. The sequence goes on from JAOXYA010038892.1 coordinate 2,819, forward strand.
CTACAACAATTTGGAAAGATTTTTATGACTAAGGATATCAGATATAGTGCTAATATGAGGCTAATATAAATACCAGTGGTGTTAAAGAATAGGGAATAAATATTGTAGACCCAAAAGAACTTAGCAAAGATTTGATGTATAAAATGAGAAAATGGGAATATTCAAGTATTGTTTCTGAGGTTTGACTTGATTGACTAGATGGATTAACCAGAAGGAAGAGCATGTTTAAACTTTAATTTAGAAGAGCTAAATTGGAGGAAGTGTATCTAAATGGAGAGTCCATAGGCATTTTTATTTTTAGATCTGAATCCATGATACATGACTAAGATAGAGATAAGAATTTGTGAATGTAAGTTTGGTTAAAGCTATAGGAAATGCAAGAATGAGATAATCCTGAGCAAATGAGTTAAGTGAGAAAAAGTTTGAAGAAATGATCTATTTCAATGATATTTAAAGAGTGGGATGATGTGGTAGGAAAAATAAATATGAGTTACAAAAAGTTGGGACAGGCTTAGAAAAAGGAAGAATGAGGAAGACATATTTTAGTAATCGTAGAAAAATACAGGTAGGATGGAGTGGTTCATGTATAATTCATATAGTTTAAGTGTGATGAATAAAAAGCATTTGTTTGAGAGGCTGGGAATGCACCAGTGGTAAAGTAGCTTATCTTACATGTGTAGAACCCTGGGTTCAATCCCCTGTACCTTAAAACAAAAACAAATAAACGACCAAAAAAATCATTTGATTTTGTCAATTGAATGTTATTGGAGATATTTATATATGAGTTATAGTGAAATGGTGAAGATAGAAACTAAATTATAGTAAATTATAGAACTGGAGCAATTGTCCAGTGGGTAATGTGTTGACCTTGCTTGTGGCTGACCCTGGTTCAATCACCCCCATATGATCCTTCCAAACCTTCCAGGAATGATTCCTGAATGTAGAGCCAGGAGTAAACCCTGAGCACTGCCAGTTGTGGCCCCAAATAAAACTAAACAATAAAAGAAACTAAATATAGTGAATTAAAGGAAAATGAGAAGCAGATTGGAATATGGCTCAGTGATAGAGCATATGCCTTTTCATGTTTAATGAAGAGAGAGCAAGTTTTATCACTAATACAACTTGACTTTGAGTGTGATCCCTGGAACTCCTTTAGGATCCCTGACACCACAGTACCATGATTTAACCATCATCAAACATGATACTTTAGTGAGCACTGCAGCCAGGTGCACAACCCTGGGCGAATGCAACAACAATAAAAGGAAAATACAAAAGCAAATGGAAAGTGAAAAATGAGATAGTTAATGCATATTATCCTGCAGATCAATGGAACAGAGTTGAATATCCTAACACAGACCCTCAACTATATGATCATTTAATCTTTGATAAAAGAGAAAGAAATATGAAGTGGAGCAAGGAAAGCCTCTACAGCAGGCGGTACTGAGAAAACTGGGCAGCTACATGTAATTAAAAATGAACTCAGACCTATATCTAACACCATGCACAAAATTCAGATCAAAATAGAATAAAGACTTTAACATCAGACCTGAACCCATAAGCACAAGGAGGAAAAATAGGCAAAACCCTTCATTGGAGCTAAAGGCATCTTCACCACTGACCAAGCAAGTGGAATAAAATATTAATATTTGGGACTACATTAAACTAAGAAACTTCTGCACCTCAAAAGAAATGGTGACTAAGATACAAAGACAGCCATGGAATGGGATTTTTTTTTTATCCAATACCCTCTGATAAGAGGTTAGTATCCAAGATATATAAGGCACTGAATTTTCTTTACAAGAACAAAACATCCAACCCTATCAAAAAATGGGGAGAAAAACTGAACAGAAACTTCCACAGAGAAGAAATACACATGGCCAAAAGGCACATGAAAAATGCTCTACATCGTTAATCATCAGAGAGATGCAAATCAAAACAACAATGAAGTATCATCTCACACCACAGAGACTGGCACACATGGAAAAGAACAAGAAAAACCAGTTCAGTGTCAATGTGGGGAGAAAGGAACTATTCATTGTTGGTGGGAATGCTGACTGGTTCAGCCATTTTGGAAAACAATTGGGTCCTTCCTCAAAAATCTGTAACTTGAGCTTCCATACAACTCAGCAACACCACTCTGGAATATACCCTGGGCCCAAAAGCACACAGCAGAAACGCCATCTGTACTTCTATGTTCACTGCAGCACAAGACACAATAGCCAGACTTTGGCAACAAATGGAGTGCCTGAGAACAGATGACTGGTTAAAGAAACTACGGTACAGCTACACAATGGAATACTATGTAGTTGTTAGGAAAAATGAAGGTATGAAATTTGCTTATAAATGGATGGGTATGGAGGGTATTATGCTGAGTGAAATAAGTCAGAAGGAGAGAAACAGAAAGAATGATTGGACTCATTTGTGGGGTATAAGAAAATAGTAGACTAATACCCAAGAATAGCAGAAACAAGGGCCAGGCTGAATGGTCCACAGTTGGAAACTTGCCACAAGAAGTGGTGGGGGAAAAGGGCAGCTAGGATACAGAAGGAACCACTATGCCAGAGATAGCTGAAATGATCACTCTGGACTAGAACTGAGGGCTGAAAGTAGGTAAAGGGACAAATGTAATAACTATTCAGTATCTGTATTGCAAACCATAATGCCGAAAAAGCAACAGAGAGAAAGAGAGAGAGAGAGAGAGAGAGAGAGAGAGAGAGAGAGAGAGAGAGAGAGAGGAAAAGTGCCTGGGGGGAGGGGAGTGGGAGAGAAACTAGGACATTGGTGGTGGAAAATGTACACTGGAGATGAAACATTGTATGACTGAAACCCAATCATGAACAACTTTGTAAAAAAAGAAAAATATAATATATTTATGAGAAAAAGATGAAGTTGGAAAAGAAAAGACATGTTAAGGTAAGAAATTTCTTACAGAAACACAATAATAATTAAAAAAACCTAATAGTTTAAAGATATGTTTCTGGGATTTTTATTTCACTTTGTATTTATCAATGCCTTTGACAATTTTTCCCTTTAAAATCATTATGTTTTCCATGCTTTTCTATCTGAGCCGGAAAATTTTCCTATCACTGCTCTTTCTCAGTTATATATTTTAGAATTGGTCTTTCAGGTTTCATAAAAATAATATTGAAATTTTTGTCTTTTTTGTTTGTGGGGGTGAGGGGACACACCGGCAATCTTCAGGGGTTATTCCAGGATCTGCACTCAAGAATTACTCCTCATGGGGCTAGAGCAATAGCACAGCAGGTAGGGCGTTTGCCTTGCATGCGGCCAACCCCAGGTTAGATTCCCAGCATCCCATATGGTCCCCCGAGAACTGCCAGGAGTGATTCCTGAGTGCAGAGCCAGGAGAAACCCCTGAGCATTGCCAGATGTGACCCAAAAAGCAATAATAATAATAATAATAATTACTCCTTGCAGTGCTCAGGGGGACCTATGGATTGCTGAGGAGGAACCCCAGCCAGTAACCTTCGAGGCATGGGCCTACCCATTGTACTCCCTTTCCTATCTAGTTTTACCCTTTATAAAGCGTTAACATCTACAGAATAAACATTCTATGCATATTCCAAACATTCTATACAGTCACTGCATAAACGAAGTTCAGGAGACCATATTTCTACAAAATAAACATTGGGTTTCTTGGTTTTGTTTTTGGGCCACACTTGGCAATGCTCAGGGGTTATTCCAAACTCTGTGCTCAGGAATCACTCCTGGTGGTGCTTTGGGAACCATATGGAATGCCAAGAATCTAATTGGTTCATCTCATTACAAGGCAAGCACCTTGCCAAATGTACTATCACTCCAGCCTGATATGTTGCTATTTTAATTTATTCTTTCAACCACCATTTTGGTCTATAAAATAGAATTAATAGTTAAGTCATAGATTACTATAGGAATTATAATGCAATGTATGTACAGTGCTAGAACAGAGCCTGCTACATTAAAAAAAATCCAAAAATCTTCCAGTAATGTTAACTGCTTTAATTATCTTCATTATTAGCAACATGTCACATGTCTCTCTTATTTAGGGAGAAGACTTGGCTACATCCAGCTGTGCTCAGGGCTCTTTCTTGTCTCTGTGCTCAGGAATCACTTCTGACAGTTCTCAGAGACTATATGCAATGCCAGAGAGGGAACTGGGGTCAGCCATACGCAAGGCAAAAGCTTTACCTCTGTACCCTCATTAAAAAATTAATAAAGGGATCTTATTGAAAGGGAGAGAACAGAAAATGTGCTCAGGAGAGAACATGGCTTCTCAAAAGAGATAAGAGAAGTCCATGAAGGAAAAGAAAAAAATGACATACTCCAAGTTGGGATGCAGGCAATTCCAGAATGGAATGCACTTGTATTTATTTTTTGAGTCTTTTTTCCCCTTTGACATTCTTTTGCGAGGGATTCTAGTCTTTTTGGTAAAGAATAAGTACTTTTAAATCTTTATGTCAGCCTGTGTGGTTACAGGGTGGTTAGTATTGGGAATGAAGTCTTTTTATTGCTCAAGAATAATTTTTCTTGATCAAATGGAGATGTTCTTAAACTTGCAGATATTAAATATTTGACTAAAAAAATGGATATCTCATATCACTGTCACTGTCTTCCCATTGTTCATCGATTTGCTCGAGCGGGCCCAGTAACGTCTTCATTTTTTTGAGACTTCTTGTTACTGTGTTTGGCACATTGAGTACGTCATGGGTAGCTTGCCAGGCTTTGCCACTCGGGCGAGATACTCTCGGTAGCTTGCCGGGCTCTCCAAGAGGAGCGGAGGAATCAAACCCGGCATGGCCGGGCTGGCTACGCGCAAGGCAAACACCTTACCACTGTGCTCCAGCTCCAGTATATCTCATATAAATATCAAAATTATGATACAACAGTCATAGGAACCCTAAGACCCCTCTCCACACCGGTCACGGTCACGGTCCTCCTGTTGTTCATCGATTTGCTCGAGCGGGCCCAGTAACATCTTCATTGGAGACTTTGTTGTTACTGTGTTTGGCATATCGAATAAGCCACGGGGAGCTTGCCAGGCTTTGCCGTGTGGGCGAGATACTCTCGGTGGCTTGCCGGGCTCTCCGAGAGGGGTGGAGGAATCAAACTCAGGTCCGCCATGTTGACTGCGTGCAAGGCAAATGCCCTACTGCTGTGCAGTAGCTCCAGCCCATGAAATTATAATAAATAAAACTTTTGTAAACATTTGTGTGCAGATTTTATAAATATAGATTTTTGTTCTCTGAGAAAAAACCCAGGATGCAATTCCTGAATTGTACGATAGTTAAGAATTTAGTTTTACATGAAACTGCCAAACTGTTTTCCAGAGTGGTTGTCTTAATTTTTATTTCAAACAGCCTCCATAGATGATCCATTTTTTTTTTTTACATTCTCTGCAAACAGTATTTGGGGCTACTGCTGTTTTCAATTTTAGCCATTATGACAGGTGTGAAATGATAGCTCTTTGTGATTTTAATTCACTATTTCCTCATGAGTATCATTGTTGAAAATTTTTTTCAAATTCTTATTTTACCATCTCTATATCATTTTTGGTGACATGCTGTTCATATCTTTTGCTCATTTCCTATTTGGGTTGTTTGTTTTTTAATATTCAGTTTTTCTAAATTCTAACTGACAAACTTTTCTTTTACAGTGCCAGGGATTGGACCCAGGGCCTCACACATGCAAGGCCTGTCCTCTATCATTGCATCACATCCCTTGCCCTAAATTATAGCTTTATATTATACATGTGGCTTGCAATTATTTTTTCATATTCTGTGACTTCTTTGCAAAGTAACAATTTATTTTTATTAGATCTAATGTCAATATTTTTCATATATATTGTGCTTTTGTTGTCAAGATTGCTAAGATTTCTTTGCATAGTCCAAGATTTCCATTGATTTTTCTATTTTTTTAAAGATATTATAGCTATTGACTTATTTCCCCATGGAGGACTTCTGGTATAGATTTGAAACTTGCTAGAGAACTTCTAAAAGAGTTTTCATACTTAAAATTATATTTTATAAATAAGTCTGTGGGTCATTTACAGTTAAGTTTTCCATAAGACAGGAATTTTAAGTCCAAGTTTCTTTTGTTTTTGTTTGCTTATGTATGTTCAGTTGTTCTAGAACCATTTGTTGAAAAGTCTGTCTTTCTCTATTGAATGGCTTTTGTACCTTTCTTCAAATTTGTTGGACATTCTGTATGTGTGTATTTATGAATTCTCTTTTATATTCTAGTTTTGCTTGTGTTGGGGGTGTGAGGGAGGTTGGGGCCACACCTTGCATTTCACAGGGGCTTGACTCCACTCAGGACTCCTAGTTCTTAGGGGACCACATATGGCCCTGAGCATTGAGCCAGGGATGGCCCTTGTAGTCACATGCAAGGCAAGTGCCTTACCTCCTGCACTATATTTTTTCTCTTTAATATGCTTCATTGTTCTGTTTATTTATGCCCTGACATTATCACACTCTCTTAATTATTATGGATAAATAGTATGCCTTAATATCAAATACTGATTCTTCCTACTTTATTTTCACTTTTCAAGTGCTTTGACTATCTAGCTTCTTTGCCTTTCCATATGAACTTTAGAAGAAAGCTGTTTTTAGCTACAAAAAATTTTGCTGAAGATTTTGATAGGGATTGCATTAAAGGTACATTATTGGGGAAAAATAGCATTTTTACAATCTTGAGTTTTTCCATCCATCAACACGTTTCTTTGATTTAAGTCCTCTTTGATGACTTTGATGAACATTTTGTGACTTTTATTATTCATATTCTGTGCATATTTTATCATTTTTCCACAAAAGTATTAATTTTATGTGTCAAGATTAAAATGTTTTATTTTTATTTTTATTTTTGGGGGGAGGGGCATATCCGTGGTGCTCAGGGTTTACTCCTGACTCTGCACTTAGAGATCACTCCTGGCAGTGGTTTGGGAACCATGTAAGGAACCAGGAATCATACCTGGGTCAGCCACGTGCAATTTAAGTGCCCTACCTGCTGTACTATCGGTCTGGCCCCTGAAATGGTGTTTTAAATTTTTTTTGTATGTTGTTAGTAGTATATAGAAGTGTAACCCACCTTTCATTTTCATCTTGTATCCTTTAACATTCCCGAGCTCACATTAATTGTAGAAGGATTCCTAAGTATGTGTGAGTGGGTGTGTGAATGTCTGAAAATTCCTGAGGAATTTTTACTTGTACATTTGTGCACAAATACATTTTTATTTCCTGCTCTTCAATCAGTGCCTTTTATTTCTTTTCTTACAGTATCACATTATAGAACTTCCACTATGAGTGTAATGAGAGTCATTTGTCTCATCAGAGAAACAGCCTTACCTTTCTTCCTGATTATAGGGAGAAAATATACAATATTTCTTTAATAGCTACTCTATGTACATTTTTGGTTTCAAGTTATTCTATATCAAGAAAAGAAAGTTTCACTTTGTTTAAAAAAATATTATGGATGAGCATCGATCAGAAGATTTTTATAAAAGCATAAGTTTTACTATCATTAAACATTTTTATGAGACCCTCAGCCAATCATTTCTAAATTACCTTCCCTGAAAATAGACTCTAGCAGTGACTCATGTGCCCTGGCCTATCTCTGAGCAGCACCCCTCACTGGGTCATGTGCCTTCCTCTTTCCCAGGCTCTAAGGTGACATCTATTTTCATGTTTGTGGAGAAATGTGTAAGGCCTTGGTTTATTAAAGCAAAAATAGTTTACTTACTTAGACCTTCCAGCTGTTTCTCTCCACTCTGATTCCCATTATGAGAAATCTATTTCACAACTATTGGAAACTTGTGGGCCCAATCTGAGGTTCCATAACCTCAATGCAGACTAGTCACTCTTTTACTGAAAGGATTGCTTCTAGCTGTGCTGGGGGACAAGTGTGGTGCCAGAGATCAAGCCTGGTTAGCTGTGTGCAAAGCAAGCACCTTAGCCAATGTACTATTTCTTTAGACCTTGTTCATTTTTTTATTATATTTCTTTATTTTGGGATTTGCACCTACATATTACTGTACTGAGGACATTCAAGAGCAAAGATGAAACTGAGTGATTAGTGATGCAACCTTATGGGCTTAGTATATACTTCCTGGGTTAGAAGTTAGAATCCTGCTCTATTAGTTATTGCCTTTGGGGAAATTTTTTTTTAAATGACCTAACTTTTTAGAAAATTTTTTTTTAATGAAACACCATGAGGTACAGTTGTAGACTTAAAAATTTTTGTGCTTGGGTTTCAGTTATAAAATGATAGAGTACTCATCCCTCCACCAGTGCCCATTCTCCACCACCAATAATCCCAGTATCCCTTCCAATCCCCCATTGTTCTCTCTCTCTCTCCTTTTGGGTGCTGAGGTTTGCAAAAGAGGCATGGAGTGGCAATCATGTTTGGTCTATAGTCTACTTTCAGCATGCATCTCCCATCCTGGGAAGATCCTTACAATGCCCTTTACTTGGTGTTCCCTTCTCTGCCTGAGCTGCCCGTTCCCCTATATGTGCATTTGGCCTTCAAGCCATGGAGTGAAACTCCTGGTACTTATCTTGACTCTTCTTGGATGTTAGTCTCCCATTTTGTTACTTTATATTCCCCAGATGAATGTGGTCTTTCTATGTCTGTCCCTCTCTTTCTGACTCATTTCGCTTAGCATGATACTTTCCATATAGTACCACTTGTACTTCTTGACTTCATCTTTTCTAACAGCTGCATAGTACTCCATTGTATTGATGTACCAAAGTTTCTTTAACCAGTTATCTGTTCTCGGACACTGTTTTTTTTCCAGATTTTGGCTATTGTGAACAGTGCAGCAATGAACATACAAGTGCAGACTTCATCTCGACTATATTTAGTTGCCTCTCTGGCATATATTTCCAGGAGTAGTATTGCTGGAATCAAATGGGAGCTCAATTTCTAAGGTTTTGAGAATCATTCATACTACTTACCAAAAGGACGAAACCAGTAGGCATTCAGCATGAAGGAGAGTACCTTTCTTGCCACATCCTTGCCAACACCGGTTGCCTTTGTTCTTTTGGATGTGGGACTGTCTCTGTGGTATGCGATGATATCTCATTGTTGTTTTGATCTGCATCTCCCTAATGATTAGTGATGTAGAGAACTTTCTCCTGTGCCTTTTAGCCATTCGGATTTCTTCTTTGAGAAAGTTTCTGTTCATTTTGCCATGCCATTTTTTTTGATGGAGTTGGATGTTTCCTTCTTGTGGAGTTCAACCAGTGCTTTGTATGTCCTTGATATCAACCCCGTATCAGATGGGTATTGGGTAAATATCCTTTCCAATTCTGTATATTGTCTTTGTATTCCGGTCACTATATCTTTTGAGGTGCAGAAGCTTCTTAATTTAAATAGTCCCATTTCTTTATCTCTGTTTCCACTTGATTGGTCAGTGGAGTGTCGTCTTTGAAGATATTGTTAGCCTCAATATCGTGGAGGGTTTCACCGACATTGTCTTCAATGTGTCTTATGGATTTGGGCTTAATGTTGAGATATTTAATTCATTTTGATTTGACTTTTGTGCATGGTGTTAGGTCGAGGTGTAACACCATTTTCTTTGCACGTGGTTGTCCAGTTATGCCAGCACCATTTGTTGAAGAGGCTTTCCTTGCTTCACTTCACATATCTTGCTCCTTTATCAAAGTTTAGATGTTCATACATTTGTGGTTGTGAGTACAGATATTCCACCCTGTTCCATTGTTCTGCAGCCCTGCCTTTGTTCTAGTAGCATGCTGTTTTGGTTATTACTACTCTGTAGTAGAGTTTGAGGTTGAGGAGGTAATGCCTCTCTACGTTTTTTTCCCAAGAATTTCTTTAGCTATTCATG
>JAOXYA010038929.1:0-12657 GCA_028565675.1 Sorex palustris
ACAAAAGGAGGGAGAGGGAAAGGGAGAGAGAGAGAGAGAGAGAGAGAGAGAGAGAGAGAGAGAGAGAGAGAGAGAGAGAGAGAGAGAGAAGCAGCAGGAGGCTCAGAGCGGCCATTCATCAGGCTGTTTGCTGTTGTCTTGGTTTTCCCTCTGTGTGGCCTGGTCATCGGGGTGGTCTGGTCCAGGACTGGCATTCTCTCTGTGAGTGACCTGTCCCACCATTGGGCTGCTCTTCTCCCCCTCAAGACTGACATTTCTGGTTGAACGTGTGTTCTGGGATTTGCTCTTACATGACAGCAAGATGGGGTCAAAGGAAGTGAGAGGCCATGAGCAGATCATTATTGAAGCTGGGGGACCATGAGAGACACTTTTCTACCATCATGTTTGGATTTTTTTTTTTTTTGCTTTTTAGGTCATACCCAGCAATGCTCAGGGGTTACTCCCAGCTTTGAGCTCAGGATCTACTCCTGGCAGTGCTTGGGGCACCATATGGGACACCAGGGATTGAACCTGGGTTGACCATGTGCAAGGCAAACATCCTACCCGCTGTACTATCACTCTAAGCCACCATGTTTGCAATTTGATAAAATAAAAAACTTAAAAAATAAAGGGGCCAGAGTGACAGTACAGTGTGTAGGGTACCTGCCTTGCATGTAGCCAATCCAGGCTTAATCTCTGACACCCCATAGGGTCTCCTGAACCTGCCAGGACTAGTCCCTGAGTGCAGAACCAGGAGTGATCCCTGGGCACAGAGTCAGGAGAGAGCCCTGAGCACTGCCAAATGTGACCTCAAACCCATAAATAAACAGATAAATATATAATGGGCACTGGAGAGAGAGTACAGGGACAAAGTACTTACCTTATATGTGGACAACTTCGGTTCTATCCCCAGCACCTCCTCTGGTCCTCTAAGCCTTGCCAGGAGTTATCCCTGAGCCCGTCAGGTACTGCAAGTAGGAAAGGAAGAAATAATGAGGGAAAGAAGGGAAGAAAGAAGGAAAGAAAGAAAGAAAAAAAGAAAGAAAGAAAGAAAGAAAGAAAGAAAGAAAGAAAGAAAGAAAGTTCCAAACACAATATTTGACCACAGATCCTGGAACTTTAATCCTTCTAATTCAGCCTTGCCAATTTTTCTTTTCTTTTCTTTTCTTTTCTTTTCTTTTCTTTTCTTTTCTTTTTGTTTTTCTTATTTTGTTTTGTTTAGGTTTTCTTGGGTCACATCCAGTGGTAACTCAGGGGCTTTGAAGAACATGCAGTCAGTGCCAGAGATGGAACTGAATGCAGAGTTAGTCTTAGGAGACTCCCCTAGGGCCAGATAGACGGCTTCATGGGCTGGAAGGCCTTCCTGGTATGCAGAGACCCCAAGCTCGATCCCCAGCACTGTATGGCCACCCTGCCCCACATACCAGCACCATGGGGTATATGTCTGGTGCTCCTGAGCACTGTTGGGGAAGCTCTTATAAAGAGAGAGAGGGAATACAGCAGGAGAGGAAGTGAGCACATAAGAGTGAGTAATCTGCCCTAAAGGTAGCCCACGTGGGTGGGTTGCGGGGCAAGAAAGGCCTCCCTTCCTAGGAAGTTCCCCAGGACAATGTCTTTCTCTACCTCTTGAGCCCCAAAAGATGACCCCACAACCACTGAGTTCTCGTGGAGGGAAGTGAGCAGCTTTTGCTGGTTTTGTTTTCCAGAATGCATTGCTCCTCTGCATTTGACCGCAAAGAAGGAGGTCAGGAAGGGCCAACAAGTGATTCTGTCTTGTGCGTTCACTTTGGAAAGTCACCAAAACACATCATTGAAGATCAACTATTCATTGTTTTTGAATACACATTTGAAAGCCCGTAAGACAGCAGAGAAAAACACCACGTTTAATATCTCCATCTCTACTGCCAGTGACTTGGGCCCCTACAAGTGCAAAGCCCAAATCCCAAATCTCAACTCTATAAAATACAGTAACTCATTCAACTTCACACTTGTAGGTAAGTGGGGAGTCTTTATGTCCGGAGGGCCCTTCTGATGGGGGTTCTTTCCTCGTCTGCCCTGACACTCTCGGTTCCCCTGGAAAGGATCTCACTGAGATCTTGAACTTTATAACGCCTTAGCACTATCTCTTGCAAACATGGTGTGATTTCAGAAAGCGAGCTGGTTGCCTTAAACCCAAAATATTTCATAAATTGACTTGAAAAAATCATCTAGATCTTCTCTAGATGTTTCACTAGTGGAGTTTAAAATGACTTTTTCAGAGCCAGAGTGATAGCATGGCAGGTAGGGCATTTGCCTTGCATGCGGCCAACCCAGGTGTGATCCCCGGCATCCCATGTGGTCCAGAAGCACCACCAGGAGTAATTCCTGACTGCAGAGCTGGAAATAACCCCTGAGTATTGCCAGATGTGACCCAAAGAGCAAAAAATAAATAAAATAAAAATGACTTTTTCTTGGGAGAGTCAAATAACATGTCTTAGAATCAATGTTGGTACCAGAGCCAAGGGGTTCAAAGCCCCAGGCTTTCCCTCTCGCCTTCTCTTTGCACCCACCAGGCACCCACTGACCAGCCCTCTCCCTGCACAGTCCCCTCGTTATTATCCCTATACTTCTCTCTCCCATCTTCCACCCCATCACACCTCACCATTCCCATCACCACACGGTCTGCCAAGCACCGAGCTGTCAGGAACACCAGGTTTCATGTCACTCCTGAGTACTACTGGGCATAGCCCCCAAGAAGACAAACAAACAAAAAAACCAAAGAACAATATTTCTTCCCCCCGTCTCCCCACTTTTTTTCTGGCACCGGGGATGGAACCCAAGGACTTAACATGCTAGGAATCACTGAGTTCCATTCCTGGCCCCCAATGTGTTTCTTACAATAAAACTCAACAGGCAAGGACCCAGAACCTTCCCCAGGCTCTGGATTTGCTTCCTAAACCGCAGTTGCTGCCCTGCCCACCCATTTATTCCCCTTACCAAGGGCTTCAAGCGCTGCATCCCAATCCGGTGTTTTAGAACGTGTTCTCAGCCACTTTCCCACAGGTTGCAGGTGAGTATCAAGCCCTGAGCACTGCTAGGTGTGACCAACCCTCCCCCCCCAAAAAAAATAGTTGGAAGAAAAAAATCAGCATCTCAGTCTCATTGGTCAAATTTCCAGTTCTCAGCTGGTGGCTGGTGTGTGAAACAACGCAGATACAGAGCGTTGTGCTGAGATGGAACCTTGTATTGTAGGCCTCTTCTTTAAATCAATGGCTCTTAGCTTCTTTAGGTTTATAACCATCTTAATAAGGCAACTGTCGTGACACTTACTGAACTGGGGAAATGTGGACGGACTTGAGAGGTGGAGAAATAGGAGTTGTTGTTCAATGGCTAGAGGTCTGATTTTATGGTTTTGGCAAACTGTAAGATGAGGAAGTTTTAGAAATTGGCTGTATCATACCATGCCCAAAGCTAACAGTACTGTACTTCACACTTCAGATTTTAAAAAGGGAGATCTCAGGGCTGGAGCAATAGCACAGCGGGTAGGGCATTTGTCTTGCATGCGGCTGAGTCCCAGCATCCCATATGGTCCCCTGAGCACCGCCAGGGGTAATTCCTGAGTGCAGAGCCAGGATTAACCCCTGTGTATCACAAGGTGTGACCCAAAAAGAAAAAAAAAAGATCTCCTGCTAAGTGTTCTTACTACAATAAAATGAATGAATAATTTATTTAAAAAAATTTTGGGTCAGAGAGTTAGCTCAGTAGGCTCTAGCTTGGCGGGCTGGAGCTCGTGTGTTTAAGACTACGGGTGAGAGCTGGGAGGGAAGGGGGCCAGGTGGGTGCTGGACATTGCATCCCCCCATGAAACCACGCTCCCACACAGGCCTCTGAAGAGTCTGAAAATTCTAAATTTAACCCGCCCTGCACAGCTTTATTTTTTAGTTTTATTTTGGTTTTTGGGCCACTCCCCATGAAACTCAGGGGTTACTCCTGGCAATGCTTGGGGAACCATACGGGTGCCCGGGATCAAACCTGGGTCAGCCACATGTAAGGCAAACGACCTTCCTGCTGTGCTATGTATGGCTCCGACCCCCCTGCACAGCTTTATGAAGAAACTCTGTTCAACTAGAAGCCTAGGGGGAAAACTAAGGTGAGTAAAGGCAATGAATTTCTGGCTTGCAAATGCTCTGCCAGCCTGCGTTCTGGTGTTCCGCCAGTTCTAACACGCAAGGCCCCAGGGTCAGGCTTTGGCTTAACAATCACCCTTATAGTTAGTTACTAGCTGTCTGATCTTAGGAAAATCATTTAACTTCATCAGGTCTTACTCCATTCAGTTGTAAAACTGGGAGTGACGCCAAGGAGAGAAATAAGATAACACATAAAGTACTTCAGAGTGTCTGGTATACATGGGCCGGAGAGATAGTACAGCGGGTAGGGTGCTTGCCTTGCATGTGACTGACCTGGGTTTGATCCCTGGCATTCCATATGGTCCCCTGAGTGCCACCTGGAATAACCTTTATCGTCAGATGTGCACCCCACTCACTCCCCTCCTTCCCTCCTCCCCACCGCAAAAACAATAGTGCCTGGTATGTAGTCAATACTCAGCAAATGGAAGCTGTTTGATTACATAAATCAGGCCAAGGGCTCTGACTCAGGACTTTGCCCAGCATTTCTGGAGCTTACGTTCTGGGATTCAAGACCTTAACAATATTGCCAGTCACGGGCCCTTTAAGTGCCACACTGCGTTTCCCTTCTGTGTAAGATCCCTGTGGACCACACACTAGACTCAACCTTCACACACAGGCTGTAAGTTCAAATCCCGGTACCCTGCATGGAAATGGCACTGTCATTGGCCTCTCAGAATAGCAGGTGCTGCCTGGGTGCCTGACCCACTGGGCAACCGTCACAGTTGTCCTTCTCAGGTCCCCTTCCCCGTGTCTGAAGGAGCAAAAGCGTTAGTGACTGTGGATGCTGTCTTCTTCCAGACGATGTCCCATGTCCTCTCTGCCTGAAGCTCCTGCTTCCCGCCATGCTACTGGTGCTCCTAGCGGTGATCCTGACCCTGGTGTTCTGGATTCTATGCAAGTACAAAGCACGTAAGTCCTTTGAAAACCTTCTCCATGACACAGACCCAGCAGGTGGACTGAGAGAGATAAAGAGTGGCAGGATCCAAAGGGGAGAGAATGGGAGGAGAGGGGAGAGGCAGCCCCAGGGAGTTGTTGGAGCTTAGGCAGCCGGCAGACGCTAGTTCTGTTCTCCAAAAACAGTCTTTTGGCCTTAGAGCGCTCAGGGTCTGAGCCAAGAGCCCACATTTGGTTCAACGCTCTACTGTCCTGACAGTCTTGCTGCTTTCTTTTAATCCCTTTTTATTCGTAAATTTATTTTTATTTGTTTGCTTTTTGTATCATACCCAGCAATGCTTAGAAGTTACTCCTGGCTCAGGAATTACTCCTAAAGGTGCTCAGGGGACCCTATGGGATGTCGGGAATTGAACCTGGATTGGCCACATGCAAGGCAAGCACCCTCCCTGCTGTACTATCACTCCAGCCCCCTTTTATTTTATTTTTATCTTTTGATTTGGGGGCCGGGCTGGAGCGATAGCACAGCGGTAGGGCGTTTGTCTTACAAGTGGCCAACATGGCCAACCCGAGTTCGATTCCTCCGCCCCTCTCGGAGAGCCTGGCAAGCTACCGAGAGTATCGCACCTGCACGGCAGAGCCTGGCAAGCTACCCGTGACGTATTCGATATGCCAAACACAGTAACAACAAGTCTCACGATGGAGACGTTACTGGGCCCGCTCGAGCAAATCGATGAACAACAGGGGGGCCGTGGAACCGTGGGATGCTCTCCATATGTTACATATGTGAATTTTATGTGAATTTTTCATATAACATTTTTCTTTATTAATTTATTTATTTATTGAAAATTTTATGAGTGGGTTAGATGATTGAATTAGTGCCAACTAATACCATAATTTTCAATATATGGTATTGCTGTACAAAGTTCTGGCATCCCCACTAGAGTCTACCAGCCTCCACCACTGTCCCTATGTCCCCCCTGGTGGGACCATTATTCCCTCCCTCACCTCTCCCAGGGTTTGTTCAGTACTGAAATCCAAGGTCAAGCATTTGTCAATTCGATCTTTTCCTTGTTTCACCTCTCTATGCCCTCAGAGGAGCTGGGCAGTAGTGTGGTCACCCAGAGTATGCCCTTCTCCCTCTAACTTACTTTACTTAGCTCAGTGTCCCCCAGTTCTGTCCAGGTTGCAGTAAATTGCATGATTTCACCTCTACAGAAGCCAAGTACACCATTTTATATCTTATAGACCATGATGCCTTCACCCATTGGACATTTAGGATGCTTCCCGCTCCTGGCTGTTCTACTACATGCTGCGGTGGACAGAAGAGCATAAAGGCATTTGATCCAGGCATACTCCAGAGATGGAAAGCACTCATTTTATTAACTGCTAATGCCACTCATTGTGAAGGCCAGTCACCACAAATGGATTTTATCTATTCCTTTAAATAATTCTATTATAATTCCACTGATTTTATAAGTGACAAAACAAAGACTGGTAAAGCCTAGGAGTACTTGCCAAGCTCACAGATTGTGTACGTGGGGTGACGGCAGGAAACCTCCCTATTTGTCTCCACACTCCGGGTCTGACGCCGAAAAGGAGGAAAACCAAGTACTCACAAACTAATACTAGGCAGAGTTACTTCTGAAATGGAAAAATGTCCGCAAATAGAGGGAAAAGAATAAGCTGCAGACCTTTGTGTAGGTTAGGATTCAATTTTTGTAAACAAAGAAAGGTAGAGTTCCTTTCCTTAAAAATACATCAGCATATAAAAAGCAGTGTGAGACTAATACCCCAGGATGGTAGAAATGAAGGACAAAAGGATGAGTCCACAGCTGGAAGCCTGCCACAAGTGGATGGCGGGAGGGCAGTGAGGGCAGAGAAGGGACCACTGTGACAGTGATAGTTGGGAAGATCACTCTGGACCAGAGCTGAGTGCTGGAAGGAGGTAAAGGCATATACAGAATATCCTTTTAAAATTTATTTTATTTTATTTGGTTTTTTGGATCACACCCTGCAACGCTCAGTGGCTACTCCTGGCTCTGCACTCAGGAATTACCCCAGGTGGTGCTTGGGGGACCATATGGAATGCCGAATATTGAACCCAGATCAGCCGCGTGCAAGGCAAACGCCCTCCTCGCTGGATGCTTTGGCCCCACAGGATACCCTTTCAGTACTTGTATTGCCAACCATAATGCCCAAAAGGAAAGAGAGAGACAGAGGCAGAGACAGAGACAGAGAAGAGAAAGAGGGAAGGGGAGAAAGAAAGAGAGAGGGGGGAGAGAAAGCAAGAGAGAGCAAGAGAGATGGGGCTAGAGCCGGAGTGATAGCACAGCGGGTAGGGCATTTGCCTTGCATGTGGCCGAACCAGGTTCAATCCCCGAGCACCACCAGGAGTAGTTCCTGAGTGCATGAGCCAGAAGAAACCCCTGTGCATCGCTGGGTGTGACCCAAAAAGAAAAGAGAGAGAGCGAGCGAGAGAGAGAGAGAGAGAGAGAGAGAGAGAGAGAGAGAGAGAGAGGTGCAGGGTAGGGGCAAGAGGGAAACTGGGAACGTTGGTAGTGGGAAATGTCCACTGGTGAAGGGTGTTGGAACATTCTATGACTGAAACCCAATCATGAGCAACTTTGTAACTGTGTATCTCATGATGATTCAGTAAAAACTAAAATAATTTTTTTAAATCAGCGTATTCGACCACAGATGTCACACACATCATCATGAAGTTCTGAACAGAGAAATCTAAGATGTAACACAAGTTAAAATAAAATCCATAAGAATATACCCCAAATTAGAAACATTTGGGGTATATTTTTTACAACTTCAAAAGACAACATTATTTTACATAATCTTGGGGGCGCCCTTGTAAAGATTTTTAGAAAGCTTTCACTTTTTGTAAGTCTTTATCCTTTATGTTGTTCTGTATTGTTCAATTTGTTCCGACTGAGCTTGCATTATCCCTATCATGGAGGAAAGAAATTATGGTTGTAAATGAAATCCAAGAGTTACCCGCTCAGGTTGGAACTTACTGCTTCTGCGTCTACTGATAACCAGCCCCCAGCCCCCGCCCCATGCGTGTTTCCTGTGCGAGGTGAACCGCAAAGAGGATGGTTAGACCTCGGGACAATGCAAAGAACAGGCTGAGTAATGAGCTGGGTGTAAGCTATGTGCGAAAGGAAGATTCCCCTCACTGTTTAGAATAGCCAAAGGCTGGCTGGGGGCAGCCAGGGCGGGGGTCGCAGCTCTGGACGTGAGATGTAAAGAGGCCTTGGTGACCATGAGCCAGGGTGTGCCCTGCCAGAACAGGGCAGTTGCTGAGGGGGCTTCTGCCAAAGGAGGCAGTGAGGCATATGGCAGCTGGGATCTGAGCCGTGCCCTGCACAACCCCCACCCCCTTGATCTCCGAATCCACCTTGTCACAGCACTCTGACAGCGCTGCTTCCGCGCAGCGGCCCGGCCCAGAAGGCGGGATTTTCCTCCAGCTGATCACCTGTTCGCTCTTGCGCCTCCAAGAGCGCTAGAATTCTCACCTGCGCACCCGCAGCCCCATCTGTGTTACAACGCCAGGCCTGGAAATCCTCTCTCCTTTCTCCTCTTTGCTAAGGTTGGAAATCCTCGCTCCTCCTTTCTTCCCCCTCCCCCAAGGCACCCTGGATCTTTTCAGGGCCCAGCCTTTACTGCCAGCAGGGGCTGGAGAGATAGCACAGTGGTAGGGCATTTGCCTTGCACCTGGCCAACCCGGGTCCCCTGAGCACCGCCAGGGATAATTCCTGAGTGCAGAACCAGGAGTAACCCCTGTGCATTTGCTGGGTGTGACCACCATCCCCCCAAAAAAGGCAAAAAAAATCAGCTCAAAACTACACACGTCCGGATGTGTCAGTAACAAAGACCCTCAGGCAGGAAGAATTCTCTCTTTCTCAGGGATGAGTTGGGCAAGGCTGCACCCACTTGCCTCCAGACTTAAATGTTCCTCTCTTCTCCCACCCACTTACTTTGACTCCAGCCACAACGCCTGGAGTCACCATCCATGAGTCCTGGTGTCCTCTGTCACCCCTGTCTTGCTCGTTGCTTCCAGGGCTCCTACCCTCAATTGTCCTGCAGACAAGTTCATGGAGACCAACCAGAAACCTTGGGCTGACACGCTGGTGCCCTGACCCAAGTCCTCCTCTGCTCTCATTTTCCTGTCTAGCTTCCTGCCTGTGTGGGCCAGATACTTTTTGTCTCTTTTATGCTGCCTGCTTCAAAGAGGATGCTTAGACGGTGTCTGCCAGATAGTATCCATGCCATCAAAGTCTGCAGGAATATTTGCCCTTGTTGCAGTGAAGAATCTAAGTCTTAGAGAAAGGAACTGCACCATGACTTGGTAGTTACACCAAAGCTACTGCAGGTCAGTTCCTAGCAGAGTCCCGGGAGCACAGACCTGGAGGGAGATTCTTGGGACTGTGCTTGGCATCTATTCCTTTTTATTTTATAATGAAAAGTCATCTTGCCCAGATCCCAGTGCCTGTCCAAAGTGCTAAATGGCAGGATGGCCCATGCCCATAGGAAAGTATTCAATTCATTCTCTTGTTCTAATCTTGCCTTTCACACAGCTGATTCCCAACCCCACCCCCATTCGCCAGCTATTTTCACTCTTCGGAAACTAACAGACTAAAGCTACATACCCTGTGTCTCCTTCCACCACCCCCTACCCCATCTTCTTTTTTTTTCCTCTCTCGGTCTTTGGGTCACACCTAGCAATGCCCAGGTCTAAGTCCTGGCTCTGTGCCCAGGCTTCACTCCTGGCTGTGCACGGGGGCCTTACAGAGTGCAGGGATAGATCCTGAGTTGGCGGTGTGCAAAGCAAGTGCCCTGCGTGCTGTACTATCTCTCCGGCCCACTGGGACTTTTTTTAAGCTCCTGACAAACCAAAGGTGACAGCCCTGTGCAGCTGTCCTTGGAGATTAATCCTCTTTCCTTCTTGTTGTGGTTTAATGCCATTGAATTATTTCACCAGAGCAAGCTGGGATTTCAGTGAGTTGAATCTTTGTATAATCATCCCCAAATAGAGGAAAGCAAACAGGCGTCCAGGAACCTTGGGTCTGTCAGGGAATCTGTGTGTCAGCCCTGGGATATGAATTCAGCTGCTTTAGCAGAGCTGAAAAGGTGGGGGTTTAAACAAGGTGGGGGGTCCTCTGCCTCCCCGCCCGCTCCCCCTCCATCTGATAAGCAAAGGGCAGGACGCTGTCCCTGGAAATCATTCCCCTCTGTTCCCTGAATCCCTTCCGGCCAACCCCACTGCACTGTTATCCTCCAGATGGAAGAATATGGCTGATGTGTGAGCCTACATACTAGATCCAGGAAGCAGGAAGGAGGGAGCGTAGGCAGGTGGCTTTTATTTATGGGGCTCTGACTCTGAAGGTGGGTCACCCCCCACCTTTCCTTACGTCCCAGGAGACAGGACTGAGTCTGCACGCCAAGAAACAGGGGGAGACAGTGGCCCCAAGCCAAAACAGCTAAAAGCAACGAGAGCTGGCTGGCGGTGAGTGCAGTCTCTGCTCCTAGCTGTCCTAATATTTCTGCTAATTCTATCTAAATATTATCGTTCTAAAGAGCAGGACTTGTATCTTGGGGCTTGGAGTTTGGGGGAGGAGAGATTGGGTCACACCCAGCAGTGCCCAGGGCTTGCTTCCGAGTCTGAGGTCAGGGATCGCTCCAGTTATGTGGGTCCCGGGATTGAACCAACCGTGCAAGGCAAGTGCCTTCCTCTGCTGATCTATCCAGCCACAAGCTCTGTCTTCCATCCTGACCCCTGCACACCCTCAACCGTGCCATACTATCTGCTGATGGGTGGCGTGCTAAAGGGATTCCCAGGGAGGTTTGATTGAGATGCATCTCCCGACCCATAAACACTCTTCAATCCCGATTTTAGGACAGTGATGCCAAAGGGCGAGGGGGGTCCCAGGTGCAGCTTCCCACCTAGCCAAGGCAGCTGCCTGTCACCACGCAGACACAGAGACTCAGAGATTGGGCTTCTGCTTCGGCTTCTTGGCTATCTCACAGATGCACCACCAAGAGAATGAGACTGTACCAGCCAATGCACTGACCTGATTTGGGGAACCGCTGAGCCAGGTGTGCGTGGCTGGCTGTAGGCCTCTTCCCCAGAAGCTGCGTGAGAAGGGAAAACGCTCTCCCTGGATCCACTGCAGGAAGGTGTTAAAGCAGCCACGAGGGCCTGTGTTCCCATGCAGGGAACCTGGACAAGACTCAGGCCTCAGCTTGGAAAGAAAAGTGCCGCTATCTGGGTGGCCCTGGGTGGTCTCTCCAGGATATGCCTCTGAAGGCAGGTCAGGCTGCAGAAAGGAAGAAGGTCGGTGGAAGGTGAAGGCCAGTGCAGGGCCATGTAGGGGCAGCCCTGGACAGCAAACCTCTGGCCATTGGCCTTCTGTGAACTGCCGTCCGGCCCCAGCTGTGACTTCTCTCCCAAGAGAGTCAGATTCAGACACCCAGTAGGGCAGAGCCTTCTGCCTCCTGTTTGGAAGCACTGAGGGAGATGGAGGCCAGGAAGAACTGGTTCAGGCTGGTGGCGCAGGTGCGCCTGGCCCCCCGGCATTGCCACTAATGTAAATGAGCTGCCTGGTGGGGACTCCTAGAAACCACCACCACCCACCACCACCAACAACAACCACCCACGGTCCTCCTAAGATCCAGCGGTCAGGCTGCGTGTATTAGAGCACAAATGGATGCTCCGGTCCTCCGAGAATAGCTTCCAGCAGGATTCGGGGCCGGTGATGTCCTGCCCAGACAGACACTAGCTGCCTAGTCCCTGCCCTCCATGGGCCCTTGTTTCCAGATGCTGGTGGAGCCCCTGGCAAGGAAGCAGCTTTGTTAAAAATCTAGTCTAGGGGGCAGAACCATAATGCAGTGGGGAAGGCTCTTGCAAGGTTTGATCTCTGCACCCTGTCTGATCCCTCGCACCCACCGCCCACCTGAGCACTGCCTATGTACGCCCACACACAAAAACCCCCTAACAATCGAGTTCGCAGAGCCCAGCAGTGTGGAAAGAGTGGGAAACGTGGGCCATGTTCTTGGCTTGACAAACCATGGTGGGCAATGTCTAAGGTTCTGCCGGAGAAAGGGACCCTCTCCAATCCCTTTCTGGATTCAAATACAGCTTGAAGAATCTTCTAGAACAAGGCTAATGGAGCTACAGCCTTCACCTTGGGTCAGCCCCTTGACTGGCTGCCCTCTTCCCTGGCTCACCTGGTGGGTGTGGGGGAGATGGGAAGCAAAGATACTTGGCAGGGGGAGGGGTACAGGCGCCACAGTTCTTTCTGGGATCAGTTGGGGAGACTGAGTCTGGGAGAAGCTGCAGGTGCCCTGTGAGGAACCAGTATAGTCACGCCCTGGGCATCAGAGTTGGCTTCCTATGTGCCCAGCTCAGGGAGGGGCAGTGGGTGCATCATTCACAAACCCCAAGAAAGGTAAACTCTAGGGACTGCGGTCCGAGTATTGAGCCCAGTAACCTGCTACTTCGGTGCCTTTTTCCATTTTGTTTCTGTTCTCCTTGGAGCGATAGCACAGCGGTAGGGCGTTTGCCTTGCATGCAGCCAACATGGCCGACCTGAGTTCGATTCCTCCGCCC
>JAOXYA010038939.1:0-12657 GCA_028565675.1 Sorex palustris
CCAATGGAGACGTTACTGGGCCCGCTCGAGCAAATCGATGATCAACGGGAGGGCCTTTACCTTTACCTTTACCAATCTATAAAGCCAACTCACATTACCTCTTTCCTGGACTATCCTATAAAAGTCCAACCAATATTTTAGTTTGCCACAAATCTTAATTTTCAAAAACTCTTCCATGTCTTACCACAAATTTACTCTAACAGCCAAATGAACCAGAAAGATTAATCTCTCTGTATGGTTTAATATCCAAATCCAAATCTTTATATGGATAATCACAAATTTACTTTAATCTTATTTTAAAAATCAAATTTGTATACCCACCCAAATAAATCCTTCCTATACCTGCTGGCATTTGCAACTGTATTTGCCCTTTTCCAGCTGAACTGCACTGGGTTGTATGCTTTTTGTGGCTGTAACCTTTACTTAGTAAATCCCTCCTGGATCTTGGTTTTCAATCTTCAGCTCTGGGGTTCATAAACTAAAGCACGAAATCTTGTGTACTTCTTATACCTAGTTTCTGTAGCTCTCAGGTCTGTACTGACCTCACCTAGATTTTAATTTTGGTTTGGCTGACATTCTACAACATAATCTTGGGAGCAATCCTCAGGGATTTCCCTGTTTGCTGAGAGTCACACACTATTCAATCTTTAGTAAATAAAGCAGCTAATTGCAAAAGTGTGTCTTAAAATACTAAGTCATCATCTATGGGACAATTCAAATCAAGTTAGCGAGTAGAACACATTGCTAAATCAATTTTTTATGGTCACCCTGAGAAAAGATGTAAGGATATAAGAATAAACTGAAATTTTCCAACTTGCTTACAGTTGTGTCTTTTCTGCGAGATCAAGCACATTTTCTTAGAAAATGGGAGGTTGATGCAATTTTGTTATTTATTAATATTTATGTAACATGATTACAATAGCATTATCCCTATGGTTTGTTATACAAGATTACTGCATAGGCTGGAGTATTATTTTAAATATTATCCTTTTATAGAATTTTAAGGGTCAAAGTTCTAGATCTATCATTCGAAAAATATGGGTTACTGAATAGTTATTTCATTCTCTCTCTCTCTCTTTAGAGGGTGGGGTAGGTGGGCAGTGCTGTGGGTTACTCTGACTCTGCACTAAGGGACTATTCCTGGTGTGCTTAGAGGAACATATGCAGTGCCAGGGATGGAAGTAGGCTCATTTGCATGCGAGGCAAGCACCTTCACCCTCATACTATTGCTCCAGCCCTATTCCCTCTTTAAGCAGTTTAGTGACATAAAGACAAATGACTGCTATTCTTCTTGTAAAAAATTATCTTAGGGATCTTCTTAATTTTGAATTAATGAACAAACTTCTTGCATGGCATGAATTCCCTTTGGGATCTCCAGCAGCAAGTAAGATCCTCAGGAATTCATTTCCCACTTTCTTTCCTTTCATTATTATTGTAATGACACAGGGTCATACACAGGCTTGGTTGTCGTGCTAAGTAGGGGTCATGAATCTTGTTGTTGTGCTTCTACATGCCCTTGTGGGTGTCGTTCCCCTGGCCACAGTGCTCACCCCTCTTCTAGCTGCAATGGTACAAATGCAACTTGAGGTCTCAGACTTGCAAGGCTGGAGCATATAGCACTGAGTCATCATAGATTTCCAGCTGCTTCTTCTCTTTACTTTCCTCCTTTCCCCAAAGCTCTTCCTGATGCATTATTAAATCACCATCAATGTGCCCTCCCACAAATGTCATATCCTTTCATAAGTCCCAAACCTGACCAATTTGCCTGGCTAGCTCCCTTCTTTCCTTTAGGCTACCCCTGAGACACCCCCTTTGCAGGTTGTCTGTGTTTCTTAGGGAAACGTCACAGAGATGTCTAGGTTCTATTACTCCCTTGGAATGAGTGTTTCTCATTTACAACTTCCCTTTGGGACTAGAAAAGCACCATCACATCTGGACACCTGTCAGATGCCTGATCAATAAAAAAAGGGAGAGAGGGTAAAAATTTGGGTCATATATAATAATTCTTGAAAAAGAGATTGAGCCAGAATGCATCTGAGTCCCTGAGCACGATCCCTAGCACAGCAAGAACAACAAAATACATATACAAACAGACACAGAAAGACAGACAGAGAGACAGACAGACAGAAAGACAAATAGACACACACACACACACACAAAACACACACACGCGGGACTTACCTGCTTCCGCATTACATCTGTTGCCTGCATAATATAGCGAGGGGGCAGTCCATGGCTTCTGGCCAGAATGATGGCCTGCTCCAGTGTCACACTTAGTGTACACCTGCATGCAAAGACCAATGCAAGTCAAAACACATTGGTACTTATTATGTTCTTCAAGACAGTCTGAGTTGCTAATGATGGGTAACCAAATATGGAACCTCTGAATCTGCCTTCTCAGAGTTGCTCACTTTTCCTCACTGATCTCCCATGATGTATGTGTTATTTGCATGTCAGTATCTTGCCAGTTTTCCCCATACTAGTCTTTTATTACAGAGGTCTTAGCAAAGATCTCAAAAGGTAGAGGGAAATTTAACTTTAAATAAACAACTGCCATCCAAAAATCTAAGTGACAAAATAATGAAATGTTGATTTTCTACACAGAACACTAGCTTCAAATATAAGACAAGGGATGTGACTCAATACCAGAACACATGCAAAGCAACTGCCTAGCTTAATTTTGTTCAATGTCAGGAACTGAATAACAGTTTTTCCCCTTTTTTGGGTCACACCCAGAGATGCTCAGGGCTTATTCCTGGCTCTGCACTCAGGAATCACTCCTGGTGGTCGTCAGGGAACCATATGGGATGCAGGAACAACCCTGGTTGGCTGCATACAAGGCAAATGCCTTGCCCGCTGTACTATCACTCAGGACCCTACCAACAATTTTCTTAAGTTTAAAAAGGTAAAAATCAGTTGTAGAGGTACACTTCTGGGATCCAATTTAAGTATTTAAATGTAAAAAAAAGCCATGAAACTGCTTAAAAGAGAGCTTATACACAGAACACTAGGTGAAGGACAAACATGCGACCAAGCCGGGTTCCGAAAAGGATTCAGCACGATTGACCATATCCACATGATAACCAAGCTCATTGAGGTTTCTTAGGAGTTCAAGATGACGCTCTATCTAATGTTCACTGATTTAAAGAAGGTCTTTGATTCTATTGAGATGGAAGCCGCCATCGAAGCCCTAGCCAAACAGGGTGTTCAAACTCAATACATCAGGATCCTCCATGAGCTGTATTGCAGATTCACTACCAGAATCTCACCATTCTACAAAAAAGTTTTCATCCATGTCAAGAGACGGGTTCGGCAGGGTGATACCATTTCACTGAAACTCTTCAGTGCCACCCTCGAGAATGTAAAGCGACAACTGGAATGGGAAGGAATGGGAGTGAAGATAGACGGTCAGCAACTACACCACCTCTGCTTTGCTGATGACATCGTTCTAATAACACCAAACATTAGCCAATCGGCACAAATGCTGGCCGACTTCGACAGCAAGTGTGGAAATCTGAATCTCAGAAAGATTCAGCTGAATCTCAGAAAGACAATGTTTATGAGAAACAGTCTCATTCCTGACGTTCCATTTGCTCTCAACGGAACGACCATCTCTGAATGCAACAGTTATGTGTACCTACGTCGAGAAGTCAACATGACGAATGACCTGGCCCCTGAGTGGCACAGGAGGAAGAGAGTGGCTTGGAACACCTTCAAGAGCATCTAAGAAATAGCTAAGAGGACGAAGAACCTCTGGCTCCAAGCACATCTCTTCAATTTCACTGTTCTTCTTGCATTAACATACACCTCAGAGACCTGGGCCCTACGGAAACAGGATGAGAATGCTATTCGGGTCTCCCAAAGAGGAATAGAAAAAGCTATGCTTGGAGTATCACATTTCACTCAAATGAGAGAAAGAATCCGGAGTTCCGACCTCCGTCAACGATCAAGAATCAGGGATGTGGTCTCATTTGCCACGCCGTTGAAAATCAGATGGGCTGGACATGTAATGCAATTTGGAGATGACCACTGGACTAGAGCCATTACCAACTGGATTCCACGGGACGTCAAAAGAACGCGTGGCCGCCCACCTATGAGATCGTCAGACTTCTTTGTCAAGACCTTGAACGATTGGTTTGAGGCTGTTCCTAGAAAAAGCAGATGCCATTGGGCTACACTGGTACAGGACAGGGACGAATGGAGATGTTACTGGCGCTTGCTCGAGCAAATCGATGAGTAATGGGATGTCAAGTGATCAAGTGACCTTAGCCTACGTCAAAACCTACCAATTAACCAATATTTAACAATTATCCTTTAAATAACACTGATTTTAACTTTGAACACAGCCCAACCTATACCCTAATCCTATCATAAAACCTACATCTAGAATTAATAATCCTAAAATTACCATGTTATCCTTATCCTAGCTAAATTATAAACCTGCCAATTAACCTAAATATTACAATTCTCTATAGATAACATTTACCTTTGAACAGAGTAAAAGTAGTTCCCAGTCCTATTGAAAAGCACTACACTAACCCTCACCCTATTAATCCTAGCTGTACCCCTATACTAATCCTACCCTAACTTAGGTCTAACCCTACTACTAATCATACATTTCACATTTACCTATACTTAAATTTCATTTGAAGGTTGGACAAAACCAAACTTATTCCCTAAAACTAAATAAATTTTAACGCAAATTCTATACCTAAATGTAACTTTACCCCTAACCCTATACTGCCCTAACTCTAGCCTAGGCCTAAACCTAAAGTCGTCACTCTTTATCTAACTTCAATGTTCAACTTTGAACATTGCCAAAACTAAACCCTAAACCTAACTCGAACACTGACTTTACTTCTAAACTTCACTCTAAACCCTAATCCTAACTCTGTATCAATTCTACCCTAGCCTGGATCTGAACCTAGCAATGGCCTAAATGTAACAATCACCCTAAGCCTAACTTTTAATTTAATTCTTTTGGAGGGAGGGATCACACCTGGTAATGCTCAAGGGTCACTCCTGGCAGTGCTCAGTGAACCATATGGAACTCCAGGGATTGAATCCAGGTCAGCCATGTGCATGGCAAGGGCCCTTCCATCTGGAGCATGCACCCAGAAGCAAAGACCAAGATTGTGTCCTATGGCTGTCTAGTTTTACCAATGAATATTGACCTTTCTGGCCAATATCCTCCACCCTCATATCAGACCAATGAAATGGGAATTTCAGCTTTGGTTCTCCTGCTCTCTTCCTACACTGAGGTAGTTGGGACACCTCACAGGTCACCCAGACCAGGTCTGAGAAGCTTGAGCCGCGGTTCTCGGGAATTGGACTGAACAGAGACAGGGCAGAGGTGTGGCCTCCAGAAGCCAGGCTGAGCTCTTCCCGACTGTGGCTTGGATGCTGCCTGTGTGAGCAGAAGACGGCCCTGCTTTCTCTTCCCAATCCACCTGCCACTATCCACTGAGGGTCTTTCTGGGCTGAACTGAGCCAGTGCAAGCAGATCAAATCTATTCCACACCCAGTATTCAGCGCAAGAGGCATGGGCTGGTAGGAGAGATGGGGTGGAACTGGACTGTGTCCTGGGCTGGGGTGGGGGTAGGGGGGGAGATTGGAGGGATCTGGGACTCAGAGCAGGAAGAGACTCTGGGCGTCCAAAGTAACCCCTCTTGCAACTTGGCTGAGGGCACCCCACATGGGGAAGGACAGGTCATTCTCAGCCCTGCTTGTGGATAGCCGAGAGACCTCAAGTGGTCAGGAGGAAGAAGGTCAGCACACCATGACCTTGCTTCCATGGTATGTGGACAAGGCCTGACGCCCCCTAGGGCAGAGGGCCAGCTGGCCTGGCCGCCTGGGCCCAGGGAGACTCAGGTCAGCCAGGGAGGGAGTGGGCTGAGGACCGAGGCCTGGCTTCTCCTCCATCCCTCCCCGTCACAATCCCCATTTGATTCCTCTGCTGTATCCAGCTCAGAGGCCCTGCTGTGGCAGTCACGCATCCCTGTCTACCGAGGACACGGGTGCAGAAATCTCTCCGTGCGTCTTTCTGGGTCTTCCCTCACTTTCTTGGAGCTGGCTGCCTGATACGGAGTTACAGTCAGTAGAGTTGTTGAGAGGTTAAGAAAGCTGGTCCTTCCTCTGGAACATCTGGAGCCACCCCCCTGCATCCTCACAGTGGTCCTTTGGTGATGGTGGATGCGGGACACATCAGCCTTAGTTTGGTTAGGCCCCAGGGTCTTCATCCTTTCACAGGCGAATGAATCCCTCATCCTCAGGACCTTATATAGAGTATCCTGCATGGCAACTGGGAAGCGAGGGTCAAAATAAGAGCATAGTCTTGTTTTGTTTTCATAAACTTCTTTTTCTTTTGAGATGGGGGAAAGGGTAACCCTCTCACTCTCCGATAAAAGATTTAATTCCATATTTCTCAAGTCTTCAGGACCATATTCAAGACTATTAAGATTTGGCCTGAATTAGGTTCCCCAAACTGTCACCTTCAATCTGGTGCAAGGGTAGTCCTCCCCCATCCTGAATGCAGTGTGGACACTCCGGCCCTGACCTTTTCTCACAAGGTGTCCTTCCTCCCTTCTAGTGGTCCCAGCTTACCTGCCCCTGGAATGGCCCTTTCTGGGGAGTTTCTGTCATGCTGGGCCCAGGGTTCTCCTTGGAGTCTACAGTCCCTGAGGTGCATGTGTTGATAGCTGCTTTACTTTTTTGGGGGGTCACACCCGGCTATACACAAGGGTTACTCCTGGCTCTGCACTTAGGAATTACTCCTGGAGGTTCTCAGGGACCCTACGGGTTTCTGGGAATCAAATTCAGGTCAGCTGCGTACAAGGCAAACACCCTCCCTGCTGTCCTATCACTCCAGCCTCGCTGCTTTGCTCTTTCATGTGTGTTTGCCTCCCCTCCTCAGACACCGAGACCCACCAAGGATTGCAGGGAGCCGGGGCAGGTAGAAAGGTCATGCTCTTAGGAGTCCCAGTGGCTTCTGGGTCAGTTGCTTCTCCTCTCTGAAGCTCACTACCTGCATCTTTGTGTCATCTCCTCCCAGGAAAGACTGTCATTAATAAAGTGGCCAGCAGGTTGGAGGTACCTAAGCAGTCTTTTTTTTTTTTCTGACTTTATTTAAACACTGTGGTTTGCAAAGTTGTTCCTGATGATTTGTTGCAGGCATTCAATATTTCAACACCAATCCCACCTCTGTCACCTTCTTCCCACCACTGTCTCCATTTCCCCAAACACCCTCAAGCTTGCCCCCATAAGAGGCCCACAAGAACCCATTTTTTGTTGCTTATTATCATTAAAGGCTGCAGTCATAGCACAGCAGGTAGGGCGTTTGCCTTGCAAGCAGCCAACCGGGTTCAATTCCTCCATCCCTCTCAGAGAGCCCGGCAAACTACCGAGTATCCCGCCCTCACGGCAGAGCCTGGCAAGCTCTCTGTGATGTATTCTATATGCCAAAAATAGTAACAACAAGTCTCACATGGAGACATTACTGGTGCTCGCTTGAGAAAATCCATGAACAGCGGGAGGACAGTGTTACAGTGCAGGGCAGTGCTACATTATCATTAAATGGCCAACAGAATGATCAAAATATCATTTCTGTAGGAAAAAATTTGTGAAAATTATTGTATTTCACCATGGGGGACATTAAAACCTCGTCTGAGGTTTGAAGCCTTCTGTGCTATTTTTGTTAGTTGATAGGGGTTGGTTTCTGCTTTACATCCCATTCAATCTGGTGTGCTACTACTGGGTTGTCAGTGTTGTAGAGACTGGACGCATTTGTGGCTGCATTTGAGGCTGTGTGTTTCACAAAACCCAGAATATTTTGTCGGGCAATTAATTAACTAGCCATGGCTGACAGGTCTTGCAGAGGTCTGGGGTGGAGGTTGGGGAGGTCACTCACCCTGACTCCAAGGTTTGGGGTTTTCAGCCACAAACACCTGTGTACCTGGAGTTTTCGTCAGATTAGGTTCTCTGTGGAACTCAGTCCTGAGGCTGTGGGGTCCGGCCAGAGGCGTTACAGTAGTGTGGGGGTGTGGTGTGGGAGCAGCTGCCGGGCTATGTTAGGACAGGTGCTGGCCCATCCTGCTTCGAGATCACCCTGGAGGTCTCAGCCAGGAATGGGTGTCCATGAAATTTTGTGGCTGGTTGATATCTTTCAAGATCTATTTGTGAGTCTCTGGACAAGCCAGTAGATGAGCTTTCATGGCAGTGTTGCTGTGGCCTGTGAGTGCCAGGAAGTACGAGGAGATGGGGGAGGTCGCCCAGACCTTAGCATTTCTGATGTTGTCATCTCCTTGGCAGTCCTTCAGCTGTCCCTTTCTCTGATCCTTTGCATTGCTTCTTGCCTTGCATTTATTTATTTGGATTTTGGAGCCACACCCAGTGCTGCTCAACTGTCATTCCTGACTCTGTCTAGAGCAGGCCCTGGTGGTATCTGGGAGCCATCCATGGTGCCAAGGCTTGAGTTGGAGCTGGCAGTGCCTGCCGTGCTGTCTCTCCAGCTCCATTCTTCTCCTTTGCATTTGACCTAGGGCTGTACCGAGTGATCACGAACTGTTCTTATTTTCCAGACTCTACACCACTGACTTGTCTTCAATAAAGGAGGGAGGAGGAGGAGAGTCTGTGCCCATTGCTAAGCATGAGAGATGAGATTGATTTACCTGCTAAGGGTGATAGGTGAGATGCTAATTTGCTTGTGTGAGGAGTTAAATGCCACTGAAGGCTATGAGAGAGAGAGAGAATGTTTTCTTGTCCAGTTTTTCCTGGCAAGAGGTATTGGACTAAGTGGACTTTGCTATCTGTCATGTTGGGATGAAATTCAAGCCCCATGCACACGGGCGAAAGCTGCAGCATCAAGCCTCACCCCTGGCTCCCTAGTGTCTTGTTATGCTTACAAACTCCCAATTGTACTTTCACAAGCTAAACACCTGGATATTCATTTTTGTGATATCCCTTTTTGGGTTTTGGTGTTGGGTTTTGGACCACACTCAGCTGTGCTCAGGGATCACTCTTGGTGGGCTTGGGGAACCATGTTGGGTGCTGGAGATGGAATCTGGGTCAGACACACAAAAAGCAAGTACCTTGCCTACTGTACTGTCTCTCCCTTTGTGAGATATTTGTCTACTCATTCCTCTACTCCCCAAACCCAGTTCTAACAAGATGACTGTGAGAAGTGACTGAGACAAAAGTTCAATCAGTGAATGTGTAATGAGAAATAACTATTTTATTTATTTGGGGAAGGTGATTTAGACCATGTTGGAA
Source organism: Sorex palustris (assembly GCA_028565675.1). Taxonomy (NCBI): domain Eukaryota; kingdom Metazoa; phylum Chordata; class Mammalia; order Eulipotyphla; family Soricidae; genus Sorex; species Sorex palustris. The sequence goes on from JAOXYA010038939.1 coordinate 9,268, forward strand.
GTGCTTAGGGCTTACTCTTGATTCTCTGCTCAGGGATCACTCCTGGTGGTGCTTGGAGGACCATGTATGGTGTCAGGTGTTGAACCCGGATCTTATGTGCAAAGGCAAGTGCTTAAGCCTTGTACTATTTCTCTGGCTGAGAAACAAGTTTCATTGCTGCCTATAGCAGCTCTCTTGGATACGCTGGTAGAAACCAAGTCAGCAGACATAAATGGCACGATAATGTGTGTGACCACTGAATCCCACCCCACAGTGTTTTCACTCGAGACAGAAATGTATTCCTGTGTCTCTCTTCAGGAAGAGCCCTACACCCCAAAAGAGGTGAGGAGAAAGACTTGATAAAGTACTGTTTTTTTTTTACATTTTTTAATTGTTTATTTTTTGTGTTTTGGGTCATGCCCAGCAATGCTCAGGGGTTACTCCTGGTTTTGCACCCAGGAATTACTCCTGGTGGTACTCAGGGGACCATATGGGATGCTGGGAATCCAACTCGGGTTGACCACATGCAAGGCAAATGCCCTACCCACTGTGCTATCGCTCCGATCTCAAGACTTGATAGTCTTGAATAGGCAGGAGAAATCATAAGGCACTTGCCTTGCACAGACTGGCCCTGGCTCAATTCCAAGCATCCCATATGGTGTCTGAATATGGCCAGTAGTGATCCCTGAACAGAGTCAAGAGTAAGCCCTGAGCACCCCTGGGTATGGCCCCAACCATTCCCCCAAATAATTTTTAAAAATAATAAAGACAGATTGACAAATGCCTATTGCATTTCACCCACCCAACGCTCCTGCCTCCAGCTGCCTTCTGGGTATCACCACTGGGCACGGCCAGTGTGGTGGGGGGAGAATGGCTGATAAGCAGTTTGAAGGTGTGTGTGTAAGGGGTGGGAGAGCCGGCTTTTCCTTCTTATCCACACAGAAACACACAGGCAGCTGCATTTGGTGACTGTGAGCCCAGGGCCCTCTAGTGTTTAAAGTGTGTTCCTTCTGCTCCTGGTTGCCAGCTCCTTTGAGGGATAGTGGTGACCTTGGCTGTCCCAGTAAACATCTCTATTGTGGGCAGCTGTTTATCTGCTCTGCGTGTAGGGCACACATGTGCGTGCATACTTGAGGACTGGGCTTGTGGCACCTACTCTTTTCTCTTCTGACTTCTCTACTAGAGCAACTTACTCTGAACTCAACCAGGCATTTCATTTGTTCTTCTTGATGTCTTCAGGATGATGCCCAGATTTTTGCCACCGGAATCACCCTGGCATGCCCTGCTCAGCAAAAGATGTTCTCTTCAACCATCTGATTCTGCTGGTCTGTGCTGGAATCCCTGGAGCTGCTGTGTCTCTGAATTGTGTCTTGTCCGAGGACAGGTCCCAAGCCTGCATGGTCAACTGTGAGCCACTCTGCTCAGGTCTGGAGCTGCCCGGAACTGCCAATGTCCTGAGGTATGTGCCAAGCTGCAAAAAAGCTCTTGTAGCCTTGGCTCTTTTATTGCACCTGCAGCTGCAATTCAACAAAGACTTATTGCAAAGTTAGTGACATAAGCGATTCATATTCATTCTCTTCCAGGGGCAAAGTGGGGTTGCAGGACTGCATTCTTTCTAGACGCTCACAAAGAGCATCCGTCTTCTCACTGTCCTATTCTTGGGCTTGTGACCCTGCATCACGGTGCCTCAGTGTCCCTATCTCATCTGCTCTCAGCCTCTGCCTCTCCCTCATGCTCACCCTGGATGACATTGGCCCTCCTGCAGTGTTCAGCATCTTCTCTTCATTTTGAGGCTCATGACTTAATCCTGGTTTGAAGTCTCTTTGGCCATTGCTAGTAACATACTCACAAGTTCTGTAGATTGGGACATGAACAGCTTGGGGCAGGCTTACTCCCCCAAAGCTATCACAACTTCTCCCACCTCAGAGAAGATTGTTGAACGTGAATGAATATAGGTCCCATTTCTGGTTACTGGGTGATTTGGGGTGATGCCTGTGACTCTGGGAAAGCTTTCTAAAGCCCTATCTCCCTACAGATAACCTCCCCCCCCAACCCGGAAACTTCTGACAGTCTCCTCTTCAGAAATCAGACATCTTCATCTGTAGGGAGAACTCAGGCTCGGCACAGGGACCGGACTAAGAGAGGAAAGGCTGTGCCATCCATGATAGCGTGTGCCCGGAGCAAGCACCACGAGAAGGCAGTGGAGTCAGGGGTCAGGGAGGGGCTCCCCAGGATGGGGCAAGTAAAGGCACTTGAAAGTATGACCACAGTGTTTTAATCAAACAGAGCAAAATGGCTGCGATGCAGAACAGGTAGTGCTTGGAGAAGAGAAAGAAGATCATCTCCTTGGTGACATAGATTATGTGTATAAAGATGAAGCAGTACAGGAACATGGCAAACTGGTTCTGGGGGAGCAGGAGGTCCTGGAGGCCTCCCGAGAACTGTGGGGGAAAGAAGACAAGCAGCTGATAGAATCGGGGGTCGGTGTTGCAATCCTGCTCCTGTCCCTTCCTGGATGTGACGCTGGGTGGGGAGACGGACCTGCCTTGCATGATGATGGGGAAGAAGAGTGAGGCAAGTTCCTGGCCCCGTAACTGACATGTGGAGGGAACTCGGGCATGTCACTTCTTGAGCCTGCTCTCATCTCGCCTGACCTGTCCTCTGAACCTGCTTCCTTTCCGCTGCCCTCTGGCTCCCGCTGAAAGTCGCCCTCTGCCTATGAGATGCCCAGATCCCAGACCCTGCTTCTTGGGCCTGTTCTCTGTGTGACTTAGCTTGTTTTGTGAACAGACACAGTAGAGCTCACTCTTCCCCACTCTCTTGGTCTTGGTCCACATCACAGGGAGTCAGTTCCTTGGCCTTCTTCCCTCAGGGTTTGCCCTCTCCTAGGGATGAATGTTGAGAGATGGGCAAGGAACCTCCCGAACCTTCACTGTATTTGGTAAGGGGGAAAGCAGTGGGAGATCTTGGTCTCACTGCTTGCATATGTATTTATCCAGAGTTTCTATGAAGGAGGCCCAAGAACAACACATTTGAACCATTTAAAGCATTGACATGTAGCTAAGGCAAAAGCCAACGAAACTAATTCAGTCTATAGTTAAGAAGCATCATCTTAACTATAGGGTTTGTTGTTTAAAGTGTCTAAAATGGTGCCACTTGTTTCATAAACAATCATGGCAGGAGATATGAGAACCCAAATTAGCAAAAAATACAGGTAATATTTTTTCTTTTTGTCTTGGGTCACACCGAGCTGTGCTTAGCAAGGCACAGGTCTTAACTCCTGTCTTTTCCCTCCAGCTCCACAGAGTTATGTTTTTCAGACAGTATTTACTTATCTCGAGCGGGCCCAGTAACGTCTCCATTGGAGACTTTGTTGTTACTGTGTCTGGCATATCGAATACTCTCGGTAGC
>JAOXYA010038954.1:0-12656 GCA_028565675.1 Sorex palustris
CTGCCCAGCCCTTCGAGGTACTGTCTGGGCCCCAGAACTTTCCGTGTCTCCGGCGCCGCAGAGCAGGCCAGGAAGGGAGGCGTCCTCAGCTGTGGGCTCTCCCCGCAGCCATTCACCCACTCTCGTCAACCCTGGCAGCGTCCTCCCGTTGGCATTTCTGCCAGACCCAGATGATCTCCAGGTCAGGGCATGTCAGAAGCATCCGGCTTTTTCTCTTGGCGAGGAGCTGCCAGGGGACCGCGTGGTCCTGGGAGATTGGCCACGCGACCAGGCCTCGGCCTTCAGGGCTGACGCAGATGGATAAATGGCGCTTCCTGGAGATTTGCCCCTGAGTTCCATGGGATGCTTGTGTGTCCGAGCTGTAGGAATGGGGGGCGTCGAGTCTCCGCCCCGGGTTCTGGCATGGAGAGAACACACCCACCTCTCCCCACCGTGCTCAGCCCACGAACCCTATAACACAAGAGAAATCTCCGGAGCGAGTCAAAGAGGAATTTCCCTAGTGACGGTGCCTGTGTAGCCCAGGAGGCAGGGGTGAGGCGAGTTTTCGGGCACCGCTGGGTCCTGCTCGCTCTCTCCAAGCATGTAGTTTTTGCCGCTGGTCTAGTCCCCACTGACGCTGGTTTCCCCGGTGTCCCTCGGGTCAGTCTGCGGCCAGCCTGGCCAGGCACAGTGCCAGCCCCCGACGTAGCCCAGTCAGGCCGCATGGAGCCCCAATCCGGGTCATCCCTCCCCACGCGGGGGCCGTGATGGCAGCTGGCATCCAGCCCGTGGGCCCTGGTCTCCCCGTGACGCACAGGGCATCTCTGGGGGCTGGCACTGACCGAGCTGGCCGTCTGCCCGGCAGGGTTTGCCTTTCCACCCGAGACACAAGCAGGTGTGCTGGGAACGGTGGCCATCACCCAGCTCCAGGACCCCAGTGGCCTCCATGGCCCGTCCTCTGCGCACTCAGGTGGCACGTCACTGTCAGCAGACACGGCTCCCGCTCAGATGGGACGAGACGCCCGGGGGACCTTCTGGAACGTAGGACGCTGCTCTGAGAGGCAGGCCCCAGGCAAGGGGACGGGGAAGGACAGATGGGCAGCCTCGTGGAGGGGATCTAGGCCATGGCTCTCAGCTACCCACAGCCTGTCCCCACAGGGCCCCCATTTCTCCGGAGAGTTCCATGAGTTCTGTGAGTTTCATGGGTGCTTGGGGTCTCCACAGGCGTCCGAGTCCTCTCTGGTGCTGAGTGTCACCGGGCAGGGCCTCATCTGAGCCCAGTGCCCACGCTCACCTTCTCAGGGGCCAGGGCCCTCGGCACTCCTGGGATGCGCCGTCCTCTTGCAGACGGAGGGCAGAGCCCCCTCCCCTCAGGCTACACCCAGACCCACCCCCCGTCCATCCCTCCAGCGATCACCTGCCCTGCAGAGCGCCAAGGGGTGTGATACGGACACCCAGAGAACGGCCTTGGGGACAGCCGTGCCCCTTCACTGGCCCACTCACATTCTGGAATGTCCCTTCTCAGCCTTCGTGGCCTGTGTGGTCGTATAGAATCTCTCTGAACAGTCCTGGAATGTGCACAAAGAGAAAAATAAATGCTCCAGCCTTAAAGCACTGAGAACTTTTTTTTTTTTCGGTCGGGGGTGAGGGGGCCTGCAGGCCACGCTGACCCCCAAGGTGGGAATCAGGCCCCCGCAAGCCCAGCCTGGACCCCCGAGAGCTGTGAGTGCGTTGAAAACTGCTCCACCAAAGAGCAGCATGCCGTTTATTTTACTGCCTATCAGAAGGGCTTTAATTTTTATTCCCCCTCCACCGTTACACTTCAGGAGCTGTCAAAGGGCATTTTGATGGAGGTAGAGGGAGTCTTAATCCGCGTTAATGGGGAGCAGATAAGCAGTGTCTGGCCTTTCCTCCTAAGGCGGGTCGTGCAGGGGTCCTTGTGGGGGTCACCTGCCTCGCTCTCTCATTGTGCAGTTTCCTGGGGAGCAACCAGGCCGGGCACATCCCCACCACACGTGTCCCCCACCTGGCAGGAAAGACCTTTCACCTCTTCGCAGGAGTGAATAGATGTTGAAGAGGGTCCTGGGCTGTGGGCGGGCTTGCCGTTGGTCCCCCTTCCCCCCGAGAAGGGCTGTGCGTGTGGGTGGCGGGAGGCAGGCCTGCTCCGTGGCACCTGGTTCCCCCGCATTGAGGGCTGGTGCTGAGGGGTCTGGGGAGAGCTTCCACAGACCCTCATGGAGACATTACTGGGCCCACTCGAGCAAATCGACATTAGAAGGAATGTTTCTAAATAGCGCCCCCAAGCGCACCAGTTTGAGTTACATTTCTTGAGCACAAGTTTTTTTTACATTTTTGATAACGATACTTAGTAATGTCAGAAAGGAGTCGGGCCTTTCCAAGCATTAGAAGTCAGTTTTGCAAAAAAAAAAAAAGAAAAGGCGGGGCCGGGGGGGGCTAGAGTGATAGCACAGTGGGTGGGTGGGGCATTTGCACATGGCCGACCCGGGTTCGATTCCCAGCATCCCATATGGTCCCCCGAGCACCTCCAGGAGTAATTCCTGAGTGCAGAGCCAGGAGGAACCCCCGTGCATCGCTGGGTGTGGCCCCAAAAGAAGAAAAAAAAAGTTTTGCTTGCTTTTGTGATTGTTCTTCCCTTCGACTCCCCCATGCCTCACCGTGAATTGTAGTTGGACCCCCCCGGCCATGGCTCTGAAGCGCGGTTTGCTCAGGGCAGACAGGGCAGGCCCCTATGGGGTGCCGCTGAGTGCCATGGACATTTCTGCTCTCTCCGCAGGCAAGGCAGCTTCCCCGGCCTGAACCAGGGCGGACTCATGGGCTCCGGCTCACCCTACAGCCAGCCCGTCAACAACAGCGCCGGCCTGGTGAACGCCCAGGCGCCCCCCTACAGCATGGCGTCCAACATGGTCAACAGCTCCACAGGTAAGCGGGGGGCAGGAGACGGCCCACCTGGCCAGGCTGCAGCCCACGTGCCTGCCGTGCCACTGCCAGGTCGTCCCAGCAGTTGTCGGGACTCACAGCGATGGAGCTCGGGGTGGCTGGGGAGCCCAGAGCTCTTCCGGTACAGCTGTTGTTAGTTTGGCTTCGGGACCACACCGGCTGTGCCCGTGGCTGACTCCTGACCATGCCCAGGGGTCACTGCTGGCCGTGCCCAGGGGCCGCTTGTGACTGTGGGAATGAGCCTGGTTTAGCCGTGTGCACAGCAAAAGCCCTTCGATAGGGCCGTCCTGCCTACTGCGTCTCCACTCCGATGGGGAGAACGTGGGAGTGGGCAGGGCCAGGGTTTGTGCCAGTAGCTGGCGGGAGCAGTCAGCGCATGTGCCGTGTTGATTTGTTTGTGGGTCATCCTGCACTGTCCCCTCCATCACGGTGCCCCTTCCCCTGGCCCCTCCATCACGGCGCCCCTCCCACCCACTGTGTCCGTCTCATCCACTGGGCCCCGGACATGCCGTCCTTGATGACCGCAGGCATTAGGTGATGAGGTGTGGTGCCAGCCGGAACCCACAACTGGCCTCCCGGCACCCCTTTGTGCTGTGGACACGTGCAGAGGCCAGAGACTTGTCACCGGCTCCTGTCCCTGCATCCTTGTGCCCAGGGATCTGCTGGTGGCGGCCCCTTCCCTTCATGGGCGGGTAAGAGGGCTGCCCCAGGGGTGTCTTCTGGCAAGAGGAGCCCCGCGTTCACTTGCCTGTGCCAGTTGAGACTTTCTGGGAAGCCTCACACGCAGGCCCTGCGCCCGGTGCTGCTACCCAGTGCCCGCGTTGGAGAAAGAGGATTGCCTTGCACCCGTCGGTCGGCCCATGGGCACAGCTGCAAGGACACCACCTCTTCCTCCCGTCAGTGCCAGCCCCAGGCCCTTGCCCTGCGTAGACAGGAGGCTGCAGCCTCCTTCAAGGGCACAGAAGTCTGGAATGGCTGTGGATACTCCAGATTCTTGGCCCCTGTCTGGAATCCCCAAGAAGGGCCCCAAGTCCACGGTCCGCCTGGCTCCTGGGTCACTCTCATAACTCCTGGTCATTTCGTGGGCGCATTTCCTACAGCTGGAGCAGCACCACTTGAAGCACCTCGTGCTGGCCCATCCCGCCATGCTGGCCGGGCCCTGCCACCTAGGGCACATGGCACGAGCCCTGACCAGGTGCCACACCGTTGGGGAATTTGGAAAGATCCCGGAAACTGCCCGGGGCGGTCGCTCTGCGTGCTGAGACTGAGGCACCATCACCAGGGACTTTTGGGGTCTGTGGCACCGTCCCCAATCTGGGGACCACAGCCCACAGGACTGAGTCTGCTCCTGGCTCTGCACTCAGGGCGCCCTCCGGGGGGGCCAAGGATTGGAGCCCAGGCCAGCCACACCCCTGCTTGCTGGCGGCAGTTGATTCTCGCTATGGTCTCAGAGGACAGCAGAGGCGCGGCCACAGAGGGACATCCATCTGCGGCCACTGCAGCACCAGGACAGACGCCGGCTGTTTCCTGGGCTGGCTGTCCCACGGGGTGCGGTGGACTCTGTGGGGTCACGCAACCTGCCACCCTGCCCCCTGAAGCCATGTTGGCATCGGGGCACTTCAGGCCTTCTTCCTCCTGACTCCGCGAGAACTATTCTGTCTCTGGAGCCTGTAGTGCGTGGACGGAGACCTCTTTACGTCGCCCTCGATGTGGGCCGGCCACCGTGAGCATCCACGGGTGTGCGGCTGTCTTCAGAAACCAGGGGCGGTTTGCAGAGTACGGGCTGCCGTCACGGGGATGAGGAAAAGGTTGTGGGCTTGTCTCAGTGGATCCGAGCTCATCTCCAGGAAAGGGGGCGCAGGGCCCGAGGACAAGCAGGAGGACAGCGCCCGGCTCTCAGCACACCAGGAGACCCTCCTGCACCTTCAAAGTGTGTGAGCCCTGAGAGCTCAGCTGTCCAGGGCTGGCACTGCCAAGCACCCCGTCCCCGCGTGCCACCTGTACCCAGGTGGCCCCCGGCCTGTCCTGCCCTCTCTGACCAGACAGGGAGGCACCCGCCAGAGGGCAGGAGGAGGAAGAGGAGGAGGAGGGCGGCAATGATGATGGCAAAGATGAAGGTGGCAAAAGTGTGCCCTTAGAGCTGGCCTTTCTCCTGGGAAACAGGAAGTCCTCGCGCCCCTGTTGCCCGGGGTGGCCTGTGGCCCCCTGCAGCCCTCCACTGAGAATTCTCTTCAAGAATAAAAACGTACAAGACCACTTGGCAAATAGGGTTTCCACCAGAAGGGCGGGAGTGCAAGAGCTCTCAAAATGCTGAAGGCACCAACTCCGGACTGCTATCATGTCGTGCCGAGGAGAACTCAGAAGTCTGGGGAAACTGTCAGGCGTGGATGCTGTGTCCATCTGGGCCAGCTTTGGAAGGCGGTAATAATACCAACATTAATCACAGGAACACAGATGGACCCAGTTAGGCTCTGGACTGCTTCCTTGTCCACGGACATGCCTGGTGCATCGAGCAGGACACTCCCCACCCCCCACCCCCACCTTCCAGAATCAGAGCAAGGCATGATTCCTTACACGTGCTGAGGAGGGTTCCAGAAGCCACATGCCTGGGACTCGGAGGCTTTCTCTGCAGTCATGGGACTGGCAGGACCCTTGGACCTCACTGAATAGCCAGAGGGGCCTTGGTGGGGGGCGGAAGGGGGATTTGTTTGTTTGTTTTTCGAGGGAGAGGGCTACACCCAGCAGGGGCTGTTGTTGGCTCTGGCCTAAGGGTCACTCACGGTGGGGCTCAGGGACCAGGGTCCGCCGCATGCAGGGCCAGCACCCTGTGGTGTCTGCCAAGGGTATGTCCCAGTGCCCGGCTTCCCGCTGCCCAGGGACACGGCCTCCGCTCGGAGCAAGCACCTCTGCCCCTGACCTCTCTCGGTTTCACACATTCGCAAAAATAACAGCACTTTCAGCTGATCCAAATAGGGGAGTTTTTTTTCTCTCTCTCTGCAGCTGCATCACTTGAAAAAAGCTTTTTGTTCCAGTTCCTTCAAGTCCAAGTATTGAGAATAACTTGCGGGGGGGGGGGGGAAGCACCAGAAGAGGAAGGACCCCGGCCCTCCAGGAGCTGCGTGCAGCCGGGACCCGAGGGTGCCGGGCTCCGTGGGCGCAGCCGGGCCGCCTCTCCTGGCGGGGGCGCCTGGTCTCAGCTTGCAGCGGCGCTAACACTATTAGCAGATTAGCACCGCCGAGCTTGCCAGCCACATCGCCCGAGCCCTCTCGCCTCTCCCTGCCGTAATTCAAGCTAATTATTTCCTAAAACAACAGTAATGCATGAATATGTGCCGTAATCGATTTGGAGTGGCTGCTCTGTGGGGCCCTTTGCACGCACCTTTCTCTCTCTTTTCCTGGCACAAGCTGCTGTGTGTGCGTGGGCAGTGGCTGGGCTGAGCCAGCTCCGAGTCTGGGGGTTGGGGGGGCCCAAACCCAGAGGCTGCTTCCTGCTTTTACCGAGTAACCTTCCCCATGCTGCGTCCTCAAACATCTGCTTGTGACATCTCCGGGCATGTTGCATGGGCTCTCTCTCCCTAGGGCCGTGGGGGGATCCAGTTCTGAGAAGCCCCTCTGAGACCCCGCTGTGACCTCGTGTGTCCCTGACCTATAACCCGGAAAGTGTCCGTTGGCCCTTCACGCAGCAAGGGCAGGTGTCTTGCCCGGGTGGAGGGTTCACTCCTGAGGATGTCGGCTGAACTGCCACTGAGACTCAGTGGTTGTTGGGTGACAGTTCAACAGGCTGAGTGAGACTCTGTATGCCTGCCAGGGGCCCGGGTTCCATCCCTGCTACCCTGAGGTCCCCCAGGCACTGCCAGGAGCCATCCTGGGCACAGCGCCACCAGCTGAGGCCCAAAAACACAAACCAGAGAGGAGAGTTGATCTCTGGAGTGGCTGAGCACGTGTGTTACATGCTGGAGGCCCAGGTGGGATCCCCGGTCCCCAGCCTCCCTGGGGGGACTCCCGGGATGAACCCCTGAGTGTTGCAGGTGTGACCCAGAGAATTGATCGGCATCTGTGCTGCGCTGGCAGAGAGGGCACCGGCCGCGCAGAGCCGGGCGCCCTCCTTCAGCATGGCATTCGTGATGCCGAGTCTGCAGTTGCCCGTGAAGATGACTCCCCACTCGGCAGGAAGGGTTTCCGGTGAAAAGGGCACCGTGACGAGTGATTGCAGAAATCCAGGCTGTGACTCGGGACGATAAGGAAAGCCCCCGTTCACTCTAAGCAGGCAAAGGGCCAGGCATATCCCGGCCACTGCGGTGGTTAGTTAGTGTGTGTGTGTGTGTGTGTGTGTGTGTGTGTGTGTGTGTGTGTGTTGCAAGGTGGTTTTTATTGAAACTTACTTGGAAAGGTGTGAGGAGAGAGAAAGAAGTCCATGTCTGAGGCAGATCATGGGCTTCCCCGGGGCAAGCAAAGAAGCTTGGAGACTCATTTCGCTTAGCATACTTTCCATATAGCACCGCTTACTCCATTGTGTAGATGTACCAAAGCTTCTTTGACCAGTCATCTGTTCTCGGGCATTCAGATTTTTTCCAGATTCTGGCTATTGTAAAGAGTGCTGCGATGAACAAACAAGTGCAGATGTCACTTCGACTATACTTTCTTGCCTCTCTGGAATATATTCTGCTACTGCTGGGTCAAATGGGAGCTCGATTTCTAATTTTGTGAGAATCGTCCATACTGTTTTCCAAAAGGGCTGAACCAGTCAGCTCTCTTTTGCAAACCACAGCATCCAAAAGGAGAGAACAAAAGGGAATGCCCTGCCACAGAGGCAGGGTGGGATGGAGGGACATAGAAGGTGGGAGGGATACTGGGATCCGTGGTGGTGGAGAATGGGCGCTGGTGGAGGGATGGATACTCGATCGCTGTATAACTGAAACCTAAGCACCAAAATTTGTAAGTCTACAACTGTACCTCATGGTGTTTCACGAATAAAAATTAAAATAAATAAAATAAAGAAGTGTGTAGACAAGCGAGCCACGTGCTCCAGAGAGGGCCTAGGTGGGCTTCAGGTCCGGCCCAGCTGCCAGCTTCACCCCTGCGGGGCAGCCAGACCCCTGGGCTTGTCCTCACCGGCACCTCCGCCTTGGATGCCAGCGTGATTCTGAATAGTTACGCGTCTAATCCCGGTGGCCCGTCCGTCGCTGTGTTGGCCCTCAAGTACATGATTGGTTTTTCTCTTCCTGCCATCAAAAGGGGTTGCGAGACTGTGGCGTGCCCCCAAATTCAGGCGCTGGCCGGCTGGGAGTCTCGATCCCTGTTTCCTTCTTTCCCCTCGAGGGAAAACGGCGGGTCCCCTGAAGCACCCCGTAGCTGGTCTCCGTGGGAGCTGGCGGTTAACCCTCAACCTTCTCTCCTATTTTCGCTCAGCGTCTATGGGTCTTGCAGATATGATGTCTCCGGGGGAATCCAAGTTGCCCATGACCCTCAAGGCCGACAGCAAGGAGGAAGGCGCCGCCCCGGCCGACAGCAAGGCCAAGGTATGTCCCGTCTGTGTCTCTGGGTGGGGCGTCGTCAGCGCCCGCCTCCCCCCCACCCCGTTCCCCGCCCCCTGCATGGTGTGGCTCTGAACATTAGGAGCTCAGTGGTCGGGTGGGTGCAGGCCCAAGGAACAGTCGCTTTGGAGGATGCAGGGCCCGGAGGGGGCCTCGCCTGGGTCTGTGTGCCCTGCCTTTGGATTAGCCTTGGTCCGTTTCCGTCGCGGCATATTAATTCTTTGCTTTCCCGCCTTATTTGCTTGGCAAGGTCCCCAGCGCCGCCACCACCCCTGCCCTGTCCTCTTTCTTTCTCACAAGGGGTCACCCTTGCTTCGCCTCCCCTGCACCCCGAAAGTCAGCCTGGGCCCGGTGCCCTCCTCCAGCCGCCAGCCAGGGTGCTAGTCTGCCAGCCCCGGCCCCGCCCGTCGCCCTCCCCCCCAACCCCCGTGTCTGTAGAAACGGTCTGTCCCGCTAAGGCAGGCTGTCCTTGTCTCTTCCTCTGCCACAGGATAGCTACAGCTCGCAGGGGGTCTCGCAGCCCCCCACCCCCGGCAACCTGCCTGTCCCATCCCCGATGTCACCCAGCTCCGCCAGCATCTCCTCCTTCCACGGGGACGAGAGCGACAGCATCAGCAGCCCGGGCTGGCCCAAGACGCCCTCCAGCCCCGTAAGTGCTCCAGTTTTCCGGGTATTTCTTCAGGGGTTCGGGGGTGGGGTGGGGGTGGGGGTTGGTTACTTCTCTTAATAACACCCGATAACGAAGACTGTGACTTTATGGTTCGTCCGGGAAAGGGGCCTCGTTGATAATCAACGCCAAGGGCACAGTGCGCGACATTCGGCCGTAGTTGATTTGGGCCCACGAAACCCCCATGGCAACCTGTCAGTGCCTGAGTTTGGATTCTTGGGCCCAAACTCCGTCCTTCCCCCCGTGGCCATGTTCGGATGTCCAAGCCGTTGGGGACTTAGAACAGGTCTGTCAGCTGGGCGCTACCCAGCTCTCATGGGCTCCGATAGCAGCCACAAAGGAGGAGGCAAGTTTGGCCGCAGTCTCCATCTGCTCTCACACTGCCTGCCAGTGACTCGGGGCTGTCGGCCACCCGCCCTGGGCCAGCGTGGTCAGCCCTGATGTTGCCCGGGAAGTTAACAGGAAATTCAGAGAAACGCTTTGTGAAGATTGAGTCTCCCTCCGCCCCCCTCCCCCCCCAGAGCCTGGAGACGGGGAGATGACATCGTGGGCGGACACTCGGCGGGGGAGCATTGGCCCCGTGTGTGGGAAGCCCCTGGGCTCCGTTCCCCCGCACCACAGAAACAGAAGGACTCTGCCCTGCACACCTGCTCATGAACTTAAGTGTTGGTTTCCATAGGCTGTATCAGAGAAACGCAAAGGAGATTCTGTAATCAGAGAAACGCAAGGAAATTCTGTCGGCCTTAATATTCCTCTGTCCTTTGGGGGCTGGAGTGATAGCACAGCGGGTAGGGTGTTTGCCTTGCACACAACCTGACCCAGGTTCAATTCCCAGCATCCCATAGAGTCCCCTGAGCACTGCTGGGAGTGGTTCCTGAGTGCATGAGCCAGGAGTAACCCCTGTGCATCGCTGGGTGTGACCCAAGGGAAAAAAAAATTCCTCTGTCCATAATCACACACACACAAAAAAAAGGACTGTTGTTTAGGATTCCTCCTCGCTGACTGAGGTGTTTATGGAGCATGGACTCCCTGGTTAAATGGTAAATGGCGCCTATCCAGAGACCAATGGGACAGGGAAGGCACCTAACATCACCCTCTCAGGACCTCTGTCCAGCTGAGAATCTTTATGTGAACCTGGGCATACAGGTACGTGAGATAAATGAATCACATATTTTCTGGTAGCAATTCCTAGAAAGAAATTTTAAATGACTCTCCCATATTCTCTTATGCAACCCAAAATAGGGTCACGGCCCAAAGTTTCAGAAGCTAAGCTACAGGAAACTTTTTATTGCTCTCTACTTAAATAGAAGGGAGAAAAAAAATGAATCGTTGACTGCATTTTTTTCAATCTTTTGGCAATAGAGTTATGCTTAAAATTGCATGACTAGTTTACCTTTTTTGTTCATGTAATTTTTCCATATTCTCTTCCCTGTATGTAAACTGGCTTAAGTCTCAGAACTTGTTTTTTTCTTTTTTATTTTAAATGATTTATTTGTTTTGCTTTTTGGGTCACACCCGACGATGCTCAGGAGTTACTACTAGCTCTGCCCTCAGGAATTACTCCTGGCGGTGCTCAGGGGACCATATGGGGTGCCAGGGATCGAACCCAGGTCCACCACGTGCAAGGCAAATGCCCTCCTCGCTGAACTGTCGCTCCAGCCCTCAAGTCTCAGAACTGACAGGCAAGCTGGGTAGAAAAGCTCTGGCCGGAAAAGGAATCTCTCCGGGCTGAGGTTTTCAGACTGGAGGCGAGAGGAGAAGTGTTTCCAGGATCCAGGCACCGAGACAGAAATAAAAGCCACGCCGGGTGTATTCCCGTCTCATCACTGACGACGGTGCTGCGGCGAGTGTGACCCAGGCAGACCACGAGTGGGGCAGCGGTGACCTTTTTCGGGGACTGTCGGCGGCAGCCACGGTGGGGGGCCCTCAGCCTGCCGGGAGCAAGCAGCCATGCCAGGAGTAATGTGGTTCCACTCAGAAAGAGAAGCAGAGCGGCTCTGCGGGCCCGCCACGCCCCTGTGGACAGGGATGCTCAGAGCTCAGGCCGAGCCTCCCAATATGCCCCTTGGTCCTCACGTCAAAGGCCCTGCCCAGTCTCCCTGGGGAAGTCCCGAGTGACCAGGAGCCAGGCCCAAATTCAGACGCTCCGTTTGCCGGCACTTTTCCCGGTGGGCATGCTGGCACGGGCACGTCTCCGCGGGAAACGGGGGCGCAGCTTAGGAAGACACAGGCTGAACACGCTCGTCGCCCTCATCCGGACTTTCCAAAGCCCCCCTCCCTGCCCCCGCAGCCTGTGGAGTGACCCTCTGTCCCGGTCAAGGCTCACGCGCAGGACGTGACAGCCTCCTCTGGCCGCAGTTCTGCCCTGCCTGCACAGGGACACGCAGAAACGCTGAGCCACTTCTCCAGGCTGGATCCCGCAGCGGCCCTTGACCCCGGGCGTGGAGGGTGTGTGTGCGGGTGGCCGGCCCCCGCCCCCCACCCCCTGCCCCCCATGCAGCATGTCCACAGGGCCCCACCTTGGACAGAGGCTTTCTGTCCCGGTGAGGTTTTGTTCAGAGATAGCAGCTGCCTGCTGGGGGCTGTCCCCCGGGGACAGACAGACAGACAGACAGCCCCACGGAAACCAGGTGCCCACAGGCCCCATCAGCCTGCCAAGGGCCAGGATAGGGCAGGGTCTCGAGGTTGGCGTGCAAATGCGGACATCAAATGCGTGGAGACGCAGGGAACGACGAGAAGGGTGGCGAGTCTCTTCGGGTCTGTTCTCCCGGCTGCCGTTTCCCAGGGGGACGGGGCAGCCCGAGGCCCACGCAAGCTCACCACACCCTAAATGCACTTTAGCCAAGAAAGCCGGACGTGGAAATGTCCTGTGGTTCCCCCCGTGAAGGCGATGCTGTGGGGCTGGTCAGGGGGGTGGGAGGGAGGCTGTGCCCTCGTCCAGCTGCAGGTGGCGTCTCCGTCCACCTGCTTGGGGTTGCGGGGTCCAGGGCGGCGCCGTAGGGGGGCCACCTGCCGGGGCTCCCCATGGAGGTGTTCGGTCGTTTCCAATTGAACCTGTCGGGCTGGAGCACAGTGCAGCCATGAGAGCTCTGGCCTTGCCCAGGGCCAACCCGGGTTTGATCCCCAGCTGGGACTCGCTGTCCTGAGCAGAGCCGGGAGGAGGGTTTGGCAGTGGGCCGGTCCTGCGAGTCCAGGTGAGGCCCCCAAATGGGGCCCACTTTGGATATTTCCATCTCAGGGAATGAAGGAGAGACCGAGGGTCCTTACAGTCCTCGGGGGCCCCGTGAGACGTGGCCCAGAGGCCTGGAGGCACCATGCCCAGAGCCGGGCTGTCCATGCTCGGGGGTCCTTGTCGGGAGGACGCCTCCCCGCATCTTTAAAGCGTCTTTCCTCATGGATCAAATGCTGGCCGACTTTGACCGTGAGTGTGGAAAGGTAGGGCTACAGCTGAATCTTTCGAAGACAATGTTTATGAGAAACAGCCTCGTTCCTGATGCCCCATTCGCTCTCAATGGAAC
>JAOXYA010038971.1:0-25442 GCA_028565675.1 Sorex palustris
AAACAGCGTGATTTTGTTTTGCTTATGTGAGAGTCATCACCTTTATGCTGGGTGGAGGATTTAAAAATATTTTGTGTTCTTCCTCCTTCCCCCTCGTCATTTTGACAGTTGTGTGAAGTCTGAACCTGACAGATTTCAATAGGTTGAGTCATTATTTCTAAGCACTCCTGGTTGCTTAGGAAAGGTTCAGACTCTAATTTTGTGGTTCTCTTCTCAAAGTGAGACATTAATCTGATTGGCCACAAGAATATAAAGAGAATTAGAAGTATGGTTCCGGAGTTACATTTGAAGGGAATTAGGTTAATCCTATGTCTGAATATGGGTTTACAAACTATGAGTAGAGAAGAGAAAGAAAAAGATTGCTAGAAGTGGAAGTAAAGAATTTAAAACCTTGTTTTATATTTTTCATTACCCCTACATCCTTGTAGGATTAGTAATATAGGACGGAATAAAAAAATCTCAGAAAAATAAAAGCTGTGATTTTGTTTCAGTGCAAAGGAAACACAGTGTTCAAGGCCATGAGTTCCTTTTCCTGTGGAAAGATAGGATTGATATTTTCTGCTTTCTCTTAAAAACTCCAGGGTGAAATACCAGATATATTAGCCAAATAGTTGAGTGAATTTTTTTTTTTGCCTGAAAGTATGTCACTTTATAGCTCCTGTTGAATTTGGAAAGGTATTTACCCCTGTCTTTTATTTGATTGCTAAAGGTACAGCACTAAATTTTTTAAATTATAAAAAGTAGCTACATACCATTTGTATGGAAACAAAGGATAATAAAAACGGAAAAAGGTGGTTGGAGGTGTAACTCAGTGGTAGAAATATTTGTGCTGTGTGTGAAGCCCAGGGTTCAACGCCTAGCACTGGGAAACAAAAAGAGAGATAGGGAAAGTAAATTTAGTATACTGCATTTTCAGTGAATGACATTAAAAAAATAGGGAGTTTTTTCACTTTTTTGCATTTATTTATTTTCGTGATTCATGGGGAGCAATGCATATCCTGTATTGCTTGGGGCTTACTCCTGGCTTTGTGCTTAGGTATAACTCCTGGGCTGATGTGAGGGCCATATGAGGTGCTAAGGACTGAACCAGGGTTGGCCCTATGCAAGGCAAACACTTTAAGGCCTACAACTAATTATAAAGCATCTTTGGGTTTGTTTCGTTCGGGCATATCTGACGATGCTGGGGCTTACTCCTGGTTTAGTGCTTGGGGGTTCCTGGTGATGCTCAAGAAGTTAGACAGCTCTGGAATCAAACCCAGGGTATCACACATGTGCTCTACCATGTATTTCTGTTTTTATAGTTAGGTAGCACTGTAGCACTATCGTGTCTCCTCTCCATTGTGAGACTTATTGTTCCTGCTTTTGGCATTTTGAATATGTCACAGGGAGCTTGCCAGGCTCTGCTGTGCGAGCGGGATACTCTTGGCAGCTGGCAGGGCTCTCCAAGAGGGACAGAGAAATCGAACGTCCCTCCACCAGCGCCCATCCTCCACCACCACAGGTCCCAGCATCCCTTCCACCCCCCATGCCTAGTTTTTTGAGGAGTGTCCATATTGTTTCCCCAAAAGACCGGGTCAGTTCACACTCCCTCCAGCATCACTGGCCCTTAGAGAACAGGAGCAATGGGTGCCCACTGGCCTGTGGGTCCAGGGACAGCATCCAAAAAAGCGTCTGCATTCCCACCTTGGAAGAGAAAGCACCAAAGTCGTCTCCCTTCTGGTTGAGTTCATCCTGTACTGTAATTGGTTTTTGGCCACCCCCAGTGGTGCTCTATAGGGCTGCCGTCTGGCTCTGCAAACAGCATGGCTTTTTTTTTTTTTTTTTTAGAAGTAAGCCCACAGGTCTACCAACATAGAAACAGATCTGAAGTATCCTTAGACAGATTGGAAGAAAATAGTGCAAGAAAATAGTCCTTTCTGTTGCATATGCCAAGGCAAAGTATCTGTGACTGGGTTTTCAGAAACGCGGCTTTATGGGGTAGAGTCATAGTACCAGCAGGAAAGGCGCTTGCCTTGCACACAGCCAACCCCGGTTTGATCCCCAGCATCCCATATAGTCTCCAGAGCACCATTAAGAGTGATTCCTGAATGTAGAGCCGGGAGTAATGTCTGAGCACTGCTGGGTCTGGCCCCCACCCAAAAAGAGAAAAAAAAAAGAAAGAAATACCGCTTGATTAGAGAGGAAAATGTGCTGGGTTTGTTTGGTTAGTTTGGTTTGAGTTTTTTTTTGTTTTGTTTTGTTTTGCTGGTTTTTTTGGGGGGGGTCACATCCAGTGATGTTCGGAGGTTATTCCTGGCTTTGCACTCAGGAATTACTGCTGGTGATGCTTGGGAGACCATGTGGGATGCTGGGGATCGAACCCAGGTTGGCCACGTGCAAGGCAGATGCCCTCCCCGCTGTATAATTGCTCCAGCCCCAAGAACGTGCTGTTTTGTGTAAGCAGTGTCAGGAGTTGTCTCTCACCAGGGAAAGGGAAGTGTTGGTGGCACCCGTTCTCCAAAGTTCACATCCACATTTGCGAATGAGCTCTTGGGGGACTTAGCATTTTGGATCTTATTGTTCTGCTTTGGTTCCCTCCCTGTTCCAGGCCTGAGTGGGGCACTCTAAATGAGCCTGCCTTGACTCAACTCGGGTTTATTCAAAAGTTGGGTCGTTCAAAGGACTCTGTGCAAACAACCTGTGCCCCAGTGGCCTGTAGTGGTGGGGGTGGGGGTAAGGTGGGGAGCTTGGGGGGCGGGGGGGGGGAGCTGGGGGCGGAGCAAGGAGAAGTAAGAACTTTCTGGTTCCCCTTCCTACTCTGTGGGTCTCTGGAAGGGCCAGAGTGGAGAAGAGGAACCGGTTGGAAGAGAAAGCACCAAAGTCGTCTCCCTTCTGGTTGAGTTCATCCTGTACTGTAATTGGTTTCTGGCCACCCCCAGTGGTGCTCTATAGGGCTGCCTTCTGGCTCTGCAAAAAAAAGCATGGCTTTTTTTTTTTTTAGAAGTAAGCCCACAGGTCTACCAACATAGGAACAGATCTGACGTCTCCTTAGCTGGATTGAAATCAGGGTGTGTAGTGGTGTGTGTGTGTGTGTGTGTGTGTGTGTGTGTGTCTGTCTGTCTGTGTCTGTGTGTTTGTGTGTGTGCAGGTGTGTCTAGAGGGAGAATCACACTTCCTCAAATCTTCCAGTTGATCAGCCAGTCACTCTTGTCCCTGCAGCTCCTACCAAATAAACATGGATAGCTTCCAGCGACCCTCTGGGCTCTTGTGTCCCTGTGGTGTGTGACTTCTGCACTGCAGAGTTGGCTCAAGAGGGCTCGCAACCCCCAGGCCCTGTGAGTATTGCCTCCCTAGATCTTAGGGCATCCCTTTCTCTTTATATACCTTAGTTTACCTATGTGAATGTTTAAAGCTATTTTGAGTCATCCCCAGCAGAGGCTATTCCTGGCAGACCATTTGTGGATTCAAGCTGGGGTCGCTGGAATGCGAGGCAAGCGCCTTAACCTCTGTCCTGTCTCTCCAGCCCACCTACTTTCTGGGAGGCTACACCCACCAGGAACCACTAAGGCTGTGCTCCAGGAACCATGAGGTGCCAGGGACCAAACCTGGGGCTCTCACATGCCAAACATCTGCTCCAGCCCTTGATGCTCTCTTCCCCAACCCCATCTTCACTTTTTTTTTTTTGCATCACACCTAGCAATACTCAGGGGTTAGTCCTGGCCCTACACTCAGGAATCACTCCTGGTGACGCTCAGGGGGCCATATGGGATGCCAGAGATGGAACACAGACCGACCACATGCAAGGCAAACGCCTTCCCCGCTGCTGTGCTGTCGCTCAGCTGCCCCTCCCCCTGCCCCATGGTCACCTTTTTATTTGACGACACTCAAAAGGGATGTGTGAGCACTGGAACTTTACAAAAGACGCATCCCGGGGCCTGAGGCAGGTGCATCTCTCAGGGCCTCAGTCTCCCCATTCAGAGCATGACCCTGAAGATCTTTGTTTGTTCTTTGCTTTTTGGGTCACACCCAGGGATGCTCAAGGGTTCCTCCTGGCTCTGCACTCAGAAATTACTCCTGGCAGTGCTCAGGATCGAACCCAGGTTGGCTGTGTGCAAGGCAAATGCCCTCCCCGCTGCGCTATCACTCTGGCCCCGACGCTGAGGATCTTGGGCCCTTCATGGAAGCTGCATGTTTGGCCCTGCAGTCCTGCTGCCGGTGCCACAGGTCCAAAAGCACAGGCCCACACACCTCCCACGTCCAAACAGGCTCCTCTTTGCACCGGCCCTTGGTCTTTCGCACCCTGCGTCCGCGCGTGGCCCCCCACCCCCCTGCCCTGTACCTCTGCCTCCCTGCCTCCCCACAAACCTGGCCCATGATGGTCCCAGAACAGCCCTCCCTGCCTGCTGGGCGGCAGCAGGGAGAGAGAAGAAAGAGAATCCTCTCCAGCTGGGCCGGAGCCCAGTCCCCTTGTGCCCATCAGCCCTCCAAGAGCACCGCCCTCCGGCCCGCCCTCCCCCTCTGCTGGTTCACAGAGGGACTCGGTTCTGCCCGAAATGTCAGGCAACTTCTCAGGGACCCTAGCTCTAGAGCCGAGGGGAGGTCTCCCAGCCTGGCCAAGGGTCAGCCCGCTTCTGGCTAGCTCTCGCTCCAGACTTTGAACCTTGAGTTCCAGTTCCAGCTGGCGCCGGTGGACTGAGGACAGGGCGCCCCGAACAGGAGTCTCCCCTCCTTTGCCAGCAGCTGGCCCTTTGCTTGGGACCTTTGGCACTTCAGGTGAGTGGCAGCTACTTCGAGCTGTGTTGGGCTCAGCAGAACTCAATGTTCCCCCCGAGGTGATAGAAAAGGCTCCAGATTGGAATCGGAAGCCAAAGACAGCGTGGACCTGGGCAGGGAGCACAGGTAAGTGGCTTCACCTCCCTTGCTTCGGTTTCCTCCTACGAGATCCTCCTGGGGATCGTAATTCACCTCTTACAGAATTCGAATACTTATTTGTGAGGATTGCTTAATGATGCTGGGGATCTAATCCAGAGCCTCACATAAGAAAGGCAGGTATTCAGGGTCTCAGAGACAGGATACCGGGGAGGCTGTTTGCCTTGCATGTGGCTGACCTGGGTTCAATCCCTGCTCTCCATGAAACACGGCCAGGAGTAATTCCTGAGTGCAGAGCCAGGAGTCATCTCCGAGAACCACTGCATGTGGTCCTAAAACAAAAGCAAACCAACAAAAGAGCTGGAGAGAGGGTACAACGGGGAGGGCACTTGCCTTGCCCGCAGCTGACCCGGGTTTGATTCCTACATTCTATCTGGTCTCCTGAGCACCACCAGGAATGATCCCTGTGCCCAGAGCCAGGAGTAAACCCTGAGCACCACTGTGTGTATGTACCCCTGAGCACAACCCTCCCCGCCAAAGAAAGGCAGGTGGTCTGCCTCTGAGAGTGCTCAGACCCCACCCCAAGGTTAATGAGTCCAAAGTGGTGCTGAATGTTATCTAGCTTTATCCTGGCTCTGTGCTAAATAATAAATAGTTGCTGTTATTTATTGGGGACACGGCAGCTGCCTGATTGTCATACATGTAGAATCTGTTCCGTTTTCTTTCTACATCTTTCTGGGTTTATTTTATTTATTTGTTTTTGAGGGGAGAGAGGAGCACACCTGGTAGAATTCAGAGGTGACTACTGACAAAGTGCTCGGGTATTGCTCTCGGCCCTGCTCAGGGATCATGCCCGGGGCTCCACAGGCAAAACACATACTCAAGCATCTTGAACGATCTCCCCACAGCCAACAGGTTCCCTTTTATCTGTTTACGGATTGGGGCGAGAGCAGTGGTGCACAGGGCTCTGGCTCCCCCAGGGCTTCGGGTGCTGCTCCTGGCAGAGCTCAGGGGACCATTCTGTGCCAGGGACCAAACTGGGGTCCGCCGCTAGGCAAGTGCCGTAACCCCTGTACTATATTTCTCCAGTCCTCTGAATCAGTTCCAGTTTTTTCTTTCCTGACTGTGTCTCGCTCCTGGCTGTGCTCAGGGCTTACTCCTGACTCCAGGCTTGGGGGTCAGCCATGAGCAAGGCCGGCACCCTACCCTCTGTACTATTTTCTCTGGTTCTCTCAGTTCCAGGCTAATTTTAATTTATTTATTTATGTATTTATTTTTGCCGCTACCCGTGACATATTCGGTATGCCAAACACAGTTAACAACAAGTCTCGCAATGGAGACGTTACTGGGCCCGTTCGAGCAAATCAATGAACAATGGATGGACAGTGCTACAGTGCTACAGTGCTTTTTGGGTCACACCCGGTGATGCACAGGGATTCCTCCTGGTTCTGTACTCAGGAATATTACTCCTGGCGGTGCTCAGGGGACCATATGGGATAATGGGAATCAGACCCGGGTTGACCGTGTGCAAGGCAAACGCCCTACCCACTGTGCTATTGCTCCAGCCTCCATGATAATATTTAAAATAAAACCTGAAAATATCTGCTTCATCGGCAGTAGCCTCAGGGGTCCCTGGGATGAGTGGAAGACTTCTGTTCAAATATCTCCGTGTGACTTGCAGATTCTTGTGTGTGTGTGGCGGGTGTGTGTGTGTGTGTGTGTGTGTGTGTGTGTGTATGTGTGTGTGCTATACCAGTGATGCTCTGAGCAGACTCCTTATTCTGCTCTTAGGGATCAATCCTGGCAGGCTTGGGGGACCCTATGGGATTCCAGGGAATGAACCTTGGTTGACTTCATGGGAGGCAAACACCCTCCCTGCTATACTATTGCTTCAACCCTGGAAGATTCTTTTATTGTTGTTGTTTTTGTTTTGTTTTGTTTTTGCTTTTTGGGTCCCACCGTTGATGCACAAGGATTACTCCTGGCTCTGCGCTCAGGAATTACTCCTGGCAGTGCTTGGGGGACCATATGGGATGCTGGGAATCGAACCCGGGTTGGCTGCGTGCAAGGCAAACGGTCTACCTGCCGTGCTATAGCTCCAGCCCCTGGCAGGTTCTTCTAGACTGGGCCTTTCACATCCTTTGTCCTCAAAGGCATCCACAGCCTCGGATTTCTTCTGTGGGCCAAGCACCCCCCTCCCAGAAGAGGGAAAGGCAAACAGCCAGTGTGAGGTGGCTCCTGCCTGCTGCCGCTCCAAGTCTACCATTGACGGGGCAGAAGGCTCCAGAGACGGGGCCACACTGGGCACCAGCCCCCAGTGGCTCTGTGACTTGAAGACGGTCCCCTCCCTCCTCTGAAACTCAGTCCCCAAGCTGTTGAAGTTCCACAGAGCAGAGGAGAGGATGAAGAAGAAGGCAGCCTCCCGTGTGTGTGTGTGTGTGTGTGTGTGTGTGTGTAGAAAGGGACAGACTCTCAACACACACATACTCACACAGAAGTGCAATAACCGCCCCCCCCCTTTTTTTTGCATCTTCCCTGATGCTCTCTCCAAGTAGGTTGAAGTCATGGGTTGAAGTAAGGACATTAGATATAAACAAATTAGGGACTAGAGCAACAGCACAACGGGGAGGGCATTTGCCTTGTGTGTGACCGACCTGGATTCGATCCTTGGCACCTCATATGGTTCCCTGAGCCCCACCAGGAGTGATGCCTGAGCACAGAGCCAGGAGTAAGCCCTGAGCACCTCTGAGTATGCGCCCCTGTGTCCCCAATCAATAAATAAATGAACAGTGATAAAAGCTACATAAACCATAAGAAAACTGCTGAAGGGAAATATCTGAGCCAGGTGTCTGCAGGTCCAAAGTTCGTTCTGGGGCTGGAGAGGGTTCAGAAGGCAGAGGGCTTGCCTTGCTGTGCTCTCCAGAGCTCCCCAGGAGTGAACCCTGTGCACCTCCAGGTGTGACACCAAAACAAAGCAACAACAACAAAAAGAAGCTCATTCCCCGTGTCCAGGACTGATTTTCCCCGAGGTTTGGCCGGCCTGACCCTAAGTCTGGCTCCTACTTCCGTGAACCTTAGATCTTTTCAGGCTCTCTGCACATAGAGTGGCAGGAATCAGTCTCAGACCTGAGTCATCTAATCCTTACAGATGACTGGTTTTGGACACAGTTTTTTGGTTTTGTTTTGGTTCTTTTTGCAATTCTATTGTAACCACCAAGACCCTGGAAATTCCTGCATATGTTGTATTTGATGCTTGTATTTTTCCCCCCCCTTAATAACGCAGGACTCCAAAATCTGGGCTTCTTGCAATCATGGGATGGATGCGTCAGCAGGGATGGTCTGTGGGCACAGGGACCTTCTGGGCACTGCCGTCATGTGCAGTGAGAGTGTCTGAGGCTTTGTGGCCACACCTGCCCACAGGCATCATGATATTTCTGAGACCATTGGAAGACAGTCACACATGTAAAGTTCTTTTATGGGTGGCGATATTTTGGGCCCATATCAGCAGTTCTGAGGCCTTACTCCAGACTCTGAGCTCAGGAATAACTCCTGGCAGTACTTGGGGTGACATATAAGATGCCAGGGATAGAATCCAGGTCAGCCATATGCAAGACGAGTGTTTTCCCCACTGTTCTACCTCTCCAGTCCATACACGTAAAGTTCTTAGCTCAAGGACTGACAGCTGCCAGGAGGTTAAAAATTGGAGTGACTGGGCTTCCCCGGGCCTCAGTTTCCCCCTCTGCATAAAGTCCTGTAGCCCCCCTTTCAGGCCTCACACACTGGAGAATCTGAGCCTTCTGCTCCTCCCAGGCCCTCTTGGTCAGGGGGTTCTAGAACTTGCTCCAGGTGCCTCTCTCGCTCACATGCCACATCCCCAAACCTAACGCCACCCTGGGACATCACAGCCACTTGGCTATGGGCCTGTGCTGTGGCCTTGCTCTCATTGTCCTGGTGTGAACTGGAGGTGAGTGGAAGATGCGGGGGGTATTTTTTGGTTTAGTTTGGGGGCGTTCTCGGGGTTCAGACCTGGGGCCCCCTGAATGACAGGCATGAGCTCTCCCTCCGAGCTACCTCCCCGGCTTCTCAGTCCAGGAATGGAAGTGCCGCGCGCTCTCTCCTCACTCTCCCCGTGTCTGTTATGTAACCCTTGCCTTTTGCTCTTGGCCCCTTGCTGGGTTTCTGGGTGGCATGAGAAAGGAAAACGTTCCAGGCCTGGGAAAGGCACTGCTGGGGTGCTGTGTCTGCACCTCGTGTTCTGACCTTGGGTAACTGACCCAGCCCCCGTCTGGCCCGGTTCCCTCCTTGGTGCCTGGGCGTGAGGCAATCCCTGCCGTGCCCGGGAGTCCCATGCTCCTTCCTTAGCTGCCTTCTAGAACTCCGGCCAGCCAGTCAGGCCCTGCTCTGGGCCCTGGGGATGGGTGGTCCCGAGTCCCGCTCTCTTAAACCTTCTGTGCTGGTGAGGCACAAGAGTCTGGGAGTTTTGTTTAAAAGTTGCCGTTTTTAGGGACTGGAGCCATAGCACAGCAGGTAGGGTTTTGGGGTTCAATCCCCGGCATCCCATATGTCCCCCACCCCACCCCCCGTGTACCTCCAGGAGTAACTCCTGAATGCAGAGCCAGGAGTAAGCCCTGAGCCTAGCTGGGCGTGACCCAACCCCCCGCCCCCACCCATGCCAGAGGAAAAAAAAATCATTTTTGAAATTTTTTTTTCTGGGGCTGGAGAGACAGTGCAGCAGGTAGAGCCCTTGCCTTGCATGTGGCTGACCCAGGTTTGATCCCAGGCACCCCACAGAGTTTCCTGAACCCTGTCAGAAGTAATTTCTGAGCACAGAGCCAGGAGTTACTCCTGAGCACTGCTGGGTGTGGCCTCTAAAGAAAACCTTTCTTTCCTGTGTTCCTCCACCTCCAGCCTTGACTCGTGTTTGTGTGGAGAGACCACAGGGCGGTGCTGAGAGCTTAATAAATGTATTTGTTCCCCGCCAAATGTATATATATATGTATGTATGTATGTATATATGTATACATATGTGTGTGTGTGTGTGTGTGTGTGTGTGTGTGTGTAGTGTTTCAAAATTTCTAGCAGAGAAGGACTGGAAATGTAGTTCAGCAATAGAGCACTTGTGTACATATGTGAGGCCTGGTTTCCATCCCAGCATTGCAGCTTAAAAAAAGGTTTCTGGGGGCCAGAGCCATAGTACAGTGGGAAGGGCATTTGCCTTGCATGTGGCCAACCCAGGTTCAATCCCCAGCATCCCATATGGTCCCCCAAGCACCACCAGGAGCAATTCCTGAGTGCATGAGCCAGGAGTAACCCCTGAGCATAGCTGGGTGTGACCCCCCCAAAAAAAAAGTTTCTGGAAGAGGAACTTAAAGCTTGGTGATTGTAGCCAGCGTGGCCCTGTGGGGTGTGGGACTACACTCGAAGTCACATTCTGCAGACACTCTCAGTGTGGGGTAAACTGGGCAGGATGGGAGGGTCACCTCATTCAGCTAATTAATTTATTTGGATCATAGCTGGCAGTGCTCTGGGGACCGTACGGTGCCGGGGCAGGAATCTGGGCCCCCGTCATGCAGCACTGCCTCTCAGGTCATGGAGCTTCCCTGTGACTCTCAGCCCTGGGCCACAGCTGGTGTCATCCTGGGTCTGTGTTCAGGAGTCACTCTTGGTGGTCCTCAGGAGACCATCATGGGATGCCGGGGATCGAACCCAAGCCAGTGGCATGCAAGGCAAACGCCCTCCCCGCTGTCCTATGGCTCCAGTCCCTCTGTCTCTGCCATTTCTCCTTCTCTTTATGACTTTGGGACTCACGGCAGACAGTGGTTGGGGATCACTCCCGGCCTGGCATTCAGGGCTTGTTCCTGGTGGGGTTTAGTGCTGGGGGGGAGAACTGGGGCTCCTCCTTGTAGAGCATGAACTTGCCTATCGAACCTCTTCCACCGTCCTATTTTCCACACACTGAGTGCGGGACTCTAGGCCATGCAGGACACCCAGGTAGGGAGACACCTCTCCTTACTGGCAAAGGTTACCTCGAGTGTGGCCAAGCTGCTGAGTCGGACCCTCCCTTCCTTGTCCCGTCTATTTTTCCCCTTGCTGGCCACAAGACATGGGGACTTGGCACCAAGCTAGTCTCCCCATCTTCAACCCTGAGAAAGGGTGTTCGCCCTGCTCTACAGAGGCGAAGACCCCCCGCCCCCCAGCAACCGAGCAGGAAGGAGCCCCAGCCCCGCGGAACGCCGCCTGCCCTCTGTTTGAGTTTTAGCTCCAACTTGGCTCCTGCTACCCCGGCCGTGTCCAGTTTTGGGGCGGGAGCTGTCTCTGCCCTCCCCATCCAGGAAGGGGCCCTATTGAGAATGTTCTGCCGCCCGGGCCACGGGCCCTGAGTTGCCAGGAGCCGAGGTCGACTGAGAGTTGAGAGTCAAGAGGAGGGAAACGATGAATTTGGCTCTTCCGGGCACAAAACGTCCCCTTGTTCTGCCTCAGCTGGAGCAGAAGTTTCCCCTTGCTGTGCAGGGCTCCCGACAGTTTCAAGGTCAAAAGCTGCTCCGCCTCTTCAACTGGGTCCCCCCACCCCACCCCCAGCCAGCTTAGCGCCCCAGACAAGCCCCAAAGGGCTGCAAGGGGAAAACCTGAGTTCTGAAGTTGGACACGTGTTGTCCTGAGGCTGATGGATGCCGTAGTACCCATGTGTGTGCTCCTTGGATTGTATTGTTTAGTGGTCCCACCCAGTGGTGCTCAGGGGTTACTCCAGGCTCTGTGCTCAGGGTTCAATCCTGGCAGTGCTTGGGGGAAGCGTATGGTATGTCAGGGATCAAACTGGGGCTGGGCCCTTGCAAAGCAAACCCCTTGCCCACTGTACTGTCTCTCTGGCCCCTGGGGATGGTCTTAAGAGAACCTGGCACAGAAAGCGCTGTGTGTGTGTGCGTGTGTGTGTGTGTGTGTGTGTGTGTGTATGGGGTGGGGTCCAGCCCTCTCTCTGCCTTGGGTGAATGGTGGTGACAGTGGGGCGTCACAGTGGCACCCCAATCCTCCCGCAGGCTGGCACGATGCGTGTGGTGGTGATCGGAGCGGGTGTCATCGGCCTCTCCACGGCCCTGTGTATCCACGATCGCTACCACTCAGCCGTCCCGTCACTGGAGCTGAAGGTCTACGCAGACCGATTCACGCCACTCACCACCACCGACCTGGCAGCTGGCCTCTGGCAGCCCTACCTCTCCGAGCCCAGAGACCCCCAGGAGTTGTGAGTGAGGGTCCCGGGGGCGGGGGCTGGGATTGGTCTGAAGAGGACATGCCTCCCCACTTTTTTAGGACCCTTGTTACCAAGACCAACTTCCCGGTCAAAGGTCTGGCTTGGCAGGACTTGAAGACGATCCATCTGAGTTAGAAGTTCCCTGGGGTGCCCCGTAGACAGAGGCTGGGTATCTGTTTCTCCCCCACATGATCCCCAGGGGATCCGAAACCAGGAGTTCTTCATTGCAGTGCCAGGGGTCGGAGCCAGGGCCGCCCCTGTGTGGGTAGGAGCTCTCCCACCAAAACCACAGGCCTTGGAAGGATGGGTGCTGGATCATTTGATGACTGAAACCCAATTATGAACAGCTTTGTAATGGTCTATCTCATGGATATCCAATTTAAAAAATTAAAAAAACAAAACAAAACAAAACGCGGAGTTCATGCCCAGCTCAATCAGCTTAATCAATGGCTGGATAAATAGCAGTACGCCTACTACATTAAACAAACAAACAAAAAAAATCAAACAAACACGTGCCTGACCCTCCATGGAAAGACCCTCCATGGAAAGATTGGCGCTCACACTCATCCAAGATGCTGCAAAGCTCATTGGAGTCGTGGAGAAGCTGCCAGCTGCTTCAACTAAGGAAGCTCCCACAGAGCATGGCACCAACAGGAATTCCAGGCCACCAAGCCCCAAAGCATGAGCTTGGGGGAACGGATGAGCAGCTGGCCATGCGGGGACCCAGGTTCTTTCCATCTCAGCCTCTGCCCTTCCCTTCTCCTCTGCTCTTTTGATGTAGGCCTGTGTGAGGACAGCAGGAGCACCCTGGGGGCATGGGCAGGGACGCCTTAGGGCCCCTTGGTGGAAAGCGGAGAAAAGGCCACACCCAGCTGCAAGGGACTCTGGGAAATGTAGTCCAACCGTGTGTCCAGGGGGAAGCGCAGGAAGCAGGGCCTGTGTTTGTAATTGAGGTCAGAGGACCCAGAGCCTGAGCTTAGAGACTCACAGTCCCCAAGGCTAGAGTCTCTTCTTTATTTATTTTGCGGGGTCTATAACTCGAGCCCAGGCACGTGCTTTACCACTGAGCCCAGTTCCGGAGCCCCCAGACAGCCTGTTTACAAGTCCACTGGCTTCTTTTTTGTTGTTTTTGTTGTTTGGCTTTTTGGGTCACACCCAGCAATGCTCAGGGGTTATTCCTGGCTCTGCACTCAGGAATTACTCCTGGCGGTGCTTGGGGGACCCCATGGGATGCCAGGAATTGAACCCAGGTCAGCCAAGTGCAAGGCAAACACCCACCCTGCTGTACTATTGTTCTGGCCTCCCCAATATGTATCTAATCTTATCTGTCATCCATCATTCTATCTATTCTGCCTATCCATCATCATTCTTTCTCTCTCTCTCCCTCTCTTTCTCTTGCATCTGCTGGAGGTCCTCAACCACAGTGACAGAAAGCCAGTTTTCAGTTGTTTAAGATGATGCATTCAGAGCACTTTTCTGCTTGGCTGTTAGCATTCTGACTGCGCTGCAGTATACTGTCTTTTGGGTCTGTCAGCCACGACCCCGGACCCTGCTCCTCACCCCAGAGAAGAGACCCTGAACCCCGAGTGCTGCAGGGCTGCACCTGCTCATTCACCAGAGATCCCAAGAGCCTGACAAGAACCCTGTCCTCAGATCCCCATCCTGGGGATCCGTCTTTTAAAAGATGCCTGTAATTAATTTTCATGAGAGCGCCATTGTGGCGGCTTGGGAGGGTCTGGGAGGAGCTGAGCTCTCTCAGATGTTTGAGTGGAGCTGCCACCTGCTCTATTTCAGGAAAGGCGCCTTTTGTGGGATCCCTTCTGGATAATTAGGAGGGCCTAAGACTGGTTTTAGAGGCCTCCGTGGAAATGTAGGTAACAATAGTGTTGAATAAGAGAAAGTCAGCCCACCATCAAGTGAGTGATTTGAATCAGAAAGGATGTTCCTCAGGTTACTGCCTCCGCAGCAGGCTGGGACCTCATCCTCTCCCCCTCCCCCCTGACTTGTCAGGGACCTAGCCTCATGCCTGAGCAGAGCTGTGGCCCCTTGTCTCTCCACAGCTCGTGCCAGTACAACCTCGTGCCCGGCCAGGAGACAAGAGTGAAGCCGAATTGGGTCTTCCTCCTGCTGTCTTCTCCCAGTGACTCAGGGCTGAATGCAGGTCATGGGTGAAGAGTGGGGGCCAGCACATACGTTGAGGCTTTTGTGGGGTGCTAGGTGCTGGAGAGAGTGCTCGGGCACTGATCCTGGTTAGCACAGTCCCAACCAACCTGAACACCATCACCAACACCACCACCACCACACACACACACACACACACACACACACACATGCATGCACACACGCGCGTGCACATACACACACACACACACACACACACTCTGGGGATTTGCCAGATGGTACACCAGCCAGAGATCATGGAGTTTTGGAAAGCGGGTACATGTGGGCAACCCCATGGTGGGCAGGATTCAGATGTATGAAGGTGTGAAGATGAAACTCTTTGGGCATAATCAGGGTGTTTGGGGCCTGTGTGGAGCTGGGCCATCCCCAGACTCAAAGGCTTGAATTCAGGCCTGAAACTTTGGGTGTGAGCCAGCAGGCTTGGGACCCACTGGGGCCTGGGCACCCCTCTTGGTGGTTTGTGACCAATCAGGCCCTGTGAGAACCAAGCATGTGTGTTGTCCAGGTGCTGTGGCACAAGAGATTGATTTCTCTGGGTCACCCCAGCAATGGTTGGGGCCTCCAGCAGTGCCAGGGGTGGGGGGCATGTGGTGCCATGAATTGATCTGCCTTGCGTGTGTCCTGAAACCCCCTCTGTGCCCCAGGCCCCTTGCATTTGTTTCTGATGGAGAATTGAAATAAGGTGCAGTTTGCTGGAATGGAGTCATGGTTTTCACGGAGCTGTGATCTTGCTGCATGTAGGGCTTGCAGGCCCAGCTTCCAGCCTTGTCTATTGTTCCATAGCCCCCCGAGGGCACCTTCATGCCGTGTCCTCACTTGGTGGGAGGGGCACCTGGGTGCCGACAGTCTCCCCCATCAGAACAGCAAGTCCATGTGTTGGGGCCCTGCCTTCATGGCCCAGTGGCCTCCCAAGCACTCTACCCTGGCCCCTCTCCTGGGATTTGAGAGTGGGAATAGGCTACTGGTGTAGGCCTCTCCAGGACATGGAGTAGGGACACTTAGCAGGATGTGTGATGGACACTTGCACCAGTTTCAAGAATATCTGTCGGCCTCCACCCTGCCCAACTCCTGAGCCCCTTTCATCTTGTAGGACTGGCGCTCTGGCTCCGGGAACACTACCCCCCATCCTGTTCCTTTCTGCCCCTGGCCCTGACACCCCCATTTCTGCCTCCTGTCTGGTGAATCTATTTTAGGCACCACCTCTGTAAGCAGCACCACACAACTGCCTCAGAGTCTGGCCATGTGGTAGCTGGTGTCAGAGTCTGCTTAGTCTCGGGGCTGGATTCCAGGGAAGGAACATTCCCCACTCTCTACCAGAGGGGCACCTGACGTCTTTTGCAGACAGTGCTGCTGTGATCACTGGTGGGCAGTGATCTTGAGTTTCTGTTCCAGTTCTCTCTGGGGTCTTCTCAGAACCATAGTCCTATGTTCATTTGGGGGAGCAGGTGGTGCTCCCAAGTCATGTGTAGGGGACCCTGGCCACTCCTGACAATACTTGGCCAATGCGGCCAAGTCCCTTCAGTGTTGGGGCCTGACGGTGCTGGAGATTGGATGTGGGGCCATGTACGTGCAAGGCACATGCGCTGTCTGTCCCCTGAGCGCTCTCCCTGCACCTGGGGTGCTGGGACTCAGGGGCAGGCTGCTGAGCATCTTTAATGCCCAGCTTTAACTGACTTTGGCCACTGTTGCTCTTTGCACTGTGCAGGAAAAGTGCAAAATTCTTTGTGTGTTTAAAATTTTTAAAAAATCACCCTGAGATACAAAGCTAAAAAGCTGGCCATGATTGGGTTTCTGTCATAATGTTCCAACACCTGTTCCTTCACCAGTGTACATTTCGCATCAGTGTCTCCAAGTTCCTCCTTCCACAACCCCCTACCCTCAGTCTCCCTTTAAAAGGTGCAAATTTCTATTCACTGGCATCAACCCTCTGCACTTCCTCCTCCCGGGCTCGGCCCATTTTGGGGGGGTGGTGGTTCCACATGTATCACGTGACTTGCGCGGACCAATTAAATGCCAGGGAGCGGGATGTGGACGGGCAGTCTTCTAGCCACTTCTCTGGTCCCAGACCCCCTGGTATAGCACCTGGAGCAGCTGGCAGGACCACGGTGTCAAAGCGGCTGACCTGTGTCCTGCAGAGCCAACCTGGCTAGGAGCAAGCCAGTGGGAAATGACTTCTCAGGAGGTGGCCCAGGATGCAGGCATTGGCAGAATCAGAGCCCAGGTTCTCCTGACATGCAGGACCCACCTTGAAGGCGCAGAGCAGAATGGGAGGAAGGGCCCCTTTGGGCCCACGTCTGTGCAGCTCCTGCGTCCACCCCATGTGGCGAGGGCTCCCCGGCGGCCTCCTTCGCCCGTTGCCTGCAGGGGACTTAATTACAGTTCAGATTGCACACTGGACACTGGTGGACAGCTGTGCTATTCTAGGGCCTGCCTTGCTGTGCAGCGCTGTTCTGTGGACCTCGTTACATTTTCGAGGTGGAGGGCTCGATTTTTTTTTTTTAGCACTTGTTCTGAACTCGATAATAGACATGTCCTTTAAAATATCAGACATTTCCAGCACTTCGCTGCTCGGTTGTAGTCCTGTTTTTAGCACTGGTTGGATGTCTCCGTGCCTATTCACCTTCCCTTTGGGGGGAATTGCACACAGAACTCTAGTGCTCACACATCAGATGCACAGAACATCACATACTCTGCGGTATACCTGCGGATCACTGTGCAGGACCACTCAGCTTGTGGAGAGTGCTGGGGGTCCAGCCTGCGGCCACATGCATTTACTAAACCAGAGACACTGCCACTGAACTACACTACCCAGTCCCGCATCAGTCACTTTAATGGGCTGAATTGTGTCCCTCAAAGTGGATAGGTGGAATTATAATCCCTTGCATCCCAGAATGTGGAGATAGGTGCTTAAGACATTAATTTCTATTGCAGTGTACTTGACACATAATATTATATGAGTTTCAGGTGTATTCCATATTTGTATTGATTACAAAGTGTTCACCAAGGTCCCATTAACATCTGTCACCAAATGGAGCTCCCCCCCCCAGAAATATTTTCCTGGTGTTGAGAACTTTCATGATCAGCTCTCTATGTAGCTTTCAAATCGGCAATACAGAATTATTAACACCCCCACTATGCTGTACTTTGCAGCCTCAGAACGATTTATTTTACAACTAGACCCCATCCATCCATGCAAACAAAACGTCTTGGGGCTCTGGGGGATAGCTCAGTGGATTAGACCGGGATGTCCCAAGCTTCTCCCATTATGGCCCCTTATTGTCTGAGAAATGCAGCCTGGGTGAGTGAAGCCGGAAGTATCTCCATTTGGGCCTCACTCATTGAATTCATGTTTGTTGCTGCATGTTTCAGAAACCTCTCACTGTTGGGGCCAGAGAGATAGGACAGTGGGGAGGGCACTCGCCTTGTACATGACCAACCCAGGTTCGATCCCCAGCACCCCAGATGGTTCCCAGAGCCCCACCAAGGGTGGTTCCTGGGCCAGGAGTCAGCCCTGAGCACCGCCGGGTGTGGCCTCAAAACCCCAAAAAGCAAAAAAACAATGAAAATAAACTTTCAACATTGCCAACATCTTGGCCAACCCTCCCCCATTCAGTTTCATGACCCCGTACGGGGGTTCCAACCCACAGTCTCAGACCTCAAGGCTTGCATGCGGCTGAGAGTCCAGTGTGGCCACATGCTGTGGGTGTGAGCCCGGTAGCTGCAAATCATTTCTAGTTGCACTGAAGCTCGTGTGTGCAAGCAAAGGGGTACAAGGAGGTGCAAGCCTCTGGGAGCCGGCGACCCTGTAGTGAGCACCAGAGCTCAGGAAAGAATATGCTGGGGCTGGAGCGATAGCACATCGGGTAGGGCGTTTGCCTTGCACGCGGCCAACCAGGGTTCGATTCCCAGCATCCCATACGGTCCCCTGAGCACCACCAGGAGTAATTCCTGAGTGCAGGGCCAGGAGTAACCCCTGAGCATCTCTGGGTGTGACCCAAAGAGCAAAAAGAAAGGAAGGAAGGAAGGAAGGAAGGAAGGAAGGAAGGAAGGAAGGAAGGGTGAGCACCACACCCATCTCTGAGCCCTGCAACAGTAGTGTTTGTGGGGGGCTGAAATAGAAACATAGTTTATCCTGAGGGTCCTAAGAGGCTGCCACCAGGCTGCTAAGTGGTTGCTTCAAGGTCCCCGTGGGCTGGCTTTGTCAGAAGTGTTTTAGAGGACTTGAACACCTGGTGGACTGGTGCAGGAAGACTGAGGTACAGACCCACGGGAGAAGAGGGTATGACACTGGGTGAGGAGAGGGGCCCCGGGAGCCCAGCACTGCCTACCTGAGATCTTAAACTTCAGCCCCTGGACTCCCAGACCACCCGTTTTGCTGCCTCCGCCTCTTACGAGCCATTTTGCAGCCCCAGCAAATGAACACTGGGGGCAGCAGTGCACTCAACACCTCCCATTTTTATCTTTATTTTGGGAGGTATGTCTAAGCGGAGCTCAGGGAGCTGCAGGGTACCTTGCAGGGGTACTCGGTTGGATGATTTGATGTTTGGGCCTCGGTGACGTGGTGCTGCCTGGGCTGGGAGGTGCTGAGGGATTCTGGGGGGACACCTGGCAGTGCTCTGGGGCACCTGAATTGCTGAGGAGACTGCTTGAGCCTTGGTACACCCTGTGCCTGGAGCTGTCGGGAGTTTCCCATTTTAATATTTTTTGTTTTGTTTTGGGGCCATACCTGGCAGTGCTCAGGGTTACTTCTGGCTCTGCACTCAGGGCTCACTCCTGGCGGTGCTCGGGGGACTTCTGGGATGCCTGGGATGGATCCTGGGTTGGCTGAGTGCAAGGCAAACACTCTCCGGTCTGTCATATTGCTCTAGCCTCAGTTTCCCTGATTTCCAGATGAAATGAAAAGTTGTCACAGGGGGACCATGGATGTGTCAGACACCAGAGCCAGGATCAGAGATGGGAAGAATCCAGGAGGGCAAGCTGGCCTGCCCAGGACACGCCTCCACCTTGGAAATCAGCCCCAGATCCTGTCCCCATGGCGCCAGGGGTGTGAGCAGGGGAGGCCGCAGGCCCCTGGGGGGTCAGTGTTTCTGTGCGGCTCAGAGTCTCATGAGATTTCCGGCCTGGGGTGGGCGGCTGGCGAGGTCAGCCTCTGGGATGGGCCCTGGGTCCCCCCTGGGAACCAGCCAGGCTGCAACAGTCGAGAAATGGGGGTAGGTGACAAGTCACGTGGAGAAGTGCACACAGGGATGGGTCCGGCCAGGCTTCAAATCTCAAAGCCCCGTGTACATTTGAAAATACCTGAGCATGAGGCCAGAGAGAGAGAGAGAGAGAGAGAGAGAGAGAGAGAGAGAATAGTGGGGAACTGGCCCTGCACACAGCTGACCCAGGTTCCATCCGGGCACCCCATAGGGCCCCCCGAGCACTGCCAGGAGTGACCACTGAGCACCATTGGGTGTGGCCCAAAACCAAAACCAAAAACTAGCAAAACATCCAGCGAAGTGTGCGTGGTATGCTGCAGGAGGCCTAGACTGCATCTTGTGCGTGTCCTTTAGCTGATGGCCAGGAGAGTCCCGACCCTATCTCGGGCCTGCAAGCAGACCCAAAGGGGTTTTAGGGTCGGGGAGATTGTGGTGATGATGGGCATGTCCATACATCACCCCAAGTTACCGGTATCTAGTGGGGGTGAATTTGAGGGTGTAGAGACTCTTCTCTCCTTAAAGCAGGGAAAACCCACCATTCTGGTCTGTGGCGAATTCAGGCAGACTTCCTGAAGGAAGTAGGCTAGGGTTAGTTATGAAGGGCCTCAAGTAAGGAGAGGGAACTGGGGTCCCGCTCTCCTGGCTGCCTCTGTCATGATAAGTCTAAAACTGGTGAGGGATGGAAGGCACCAAAGGGACTAGGTTCCCAGGGGACCAGGAGGGCGGTTCTGGGTGGGAGTGTGTGTGCGTTTCTGGAATGTTCTTACCGAGGTGTCAGTGCACAGCTATCTCCCAAAACGCTTGGAGGTGTTGCGTCTGTCCCCAGGGAAATGCCAGCCGCTTTCCAGCTCGGCAGGGTTTGCTTGCATAACCTCGGGGGCACCGTAGGCTCCTGGCTGCTGGCTCAGGCTGCCAGGACATTCCCATGGGCAGCATCGCCCCTGGCCCATCTCAGAATAGTGTCAGATGCTTCTCGTCCTTCTGTAAAGCCCACGCAGGGCTGCTCCGCTCACAGATCCGCCCAGGGGCACAGGCCTGGGACGTGGAAAACAGCTTCTGGGCTTGGTTGCTCCTTGGATGGCGCAGCCTGCCTGCCTGCCCCCCACTCTCTCGTTCTCTTTTTCTCTTTCTCTTTATCTCTCTTACTTTTTTGTCTTCTGCCCTCCCTCCTTTCTCTCTTTCTCGCTCTTTTTCTTTCTTTCTTTCCTCCTTCATTCCTTCCTTCCTTCCTTCCTTCCTTCCTTCTATCCTTCCTTCATTCCTTGCTTCCTCCTTTTTCCTTCCTTTCCTTCCTTCGTTCCTTTCTTTGTTTCCTGGGCCATTTCTGAAGGTCTCTCTGGGAGCCCTCCTCCCATGTCCTCAGTTGTAAACCCCAGCACTACAGCTTATCCTTTTCCAAGTTTCCTGCAGAAGCCATCCCAATGTCTTTTCTTCCTAATGGTCCCCACCGGAGACATTCAGGAGACTTTACAGGAGGTGTGAGAGAGACAGAGCCCTTACTATATTTTTAAATGTGCATTTAGTGGGACTGGAGCAATAGTACAGTGGGTAGGGTGCTTGCCTGGCATGCGGCTGACCTGGGTTCGACCCCTGGCATCATATACAATCTGCAGGAACCTGCAGGAGTGATCCAATGATCCCTGAGTGCAGAGCCCAGAGTGAGCCCTGAGAACTCTTAGGTGTGGCCCCTAAACAAAACCCAACAGAGTATATTTAGGGCAGGGGCAACAGTGTAGTGCCTTGCACCTGGGTGACGTCGGTCCCCACTATTGCCAGTGATCCTCTGGGTCCCAAGAGTGATCCTGAGCACAGCTGGGGTAACCCAAAGCACAAACAACCTTTCTATTTCATTTGGGGGGGCCTCGCACCTGCTGAGCTTTGCAAAGCGCCTGAGCCTTGTTCTCAGCCTCAGCCGCGTGATCTTGTGGGCATTCCCCCCGCCCCCTGCCCCACCGCCCCCACTCCCCTGGACCAGTCATGCTAGTCTCTGTGACTGCCCATCGGGGCTCAGAGCGCAGCCAAAAAATTGGTGGGTGGGTGTCACACTGAGTCCAGTGATTGTGCCCTTGCTTGGGAGCGGCCAGATTCCCCGCCGGGCATGCGTGTCCATGGGGAAGGGTCGGGGGAGATGCCAGGGATCACACCCAGGGCCCGTGCACTTACTGGCTGGCCCTGGTCCTGGACCTGCATTAATTCCTTTTTTGCCCCAGGATTGTGCCCAGTCCCTGGAGGCCCCACATCCTGCTCTGGTAGGTGGCTCAGAAGTGCCATTTCCCAGCTGTGTGCATTGGTGCGTCAGTGGCCTGGTGAGGGCTGGGGACGGTGGCCAGAGCACTGTTGCCCGCCGTGGGCTGACAGTCTGTATTGATTCACATTGATCTGCATCAATCCACATGGATTCGCGTTGATCTGCACCAATCCATGTCAGTCTGCATTGATCCACATTGCTCTGTATTCTCATTGCCCTGTATTGATCTACATTGATCTGCATTGTTCTGTATTGATTCTCATTGATCTTCATCAGTTCGCATTGATCCATGTTGATCCTCAGTGATCCACATGAACTCACACTTATCTGCATCAATCCGTATTGATCTGCCTTGATCCACTCTGCTTTTCATTCATTCTGAACCATCTGTGTCTGTTCACACTGATCTGCCTTACTCTGTATTGATTCTCATTGGTCTGTGTCAGTTTGCATTGATCCACACTGATCCACATTGATCTGTGTCACTGAGTCCATTCAGGCTGCATGGACAGTTCTCGCACCTCCCAAGCAAGAGTTTGTCTTTGTCTGGCCTGTCTGGACCAGAAGCAGTGGCACTGGGCCACTTCTGGGGGGCAGGGATCCTTCCCAAGTTTCTGAATTGAAACCCACTGCTTGGAATGTACGGCTGGGAAATCAAATCTCCCTGACTTGAACTTGTTCCAGGGAGAATCCACTCTGCCTGCTGCCAGAGAGCCACACCCAGGGCCACACCCCAAACCAGTACAGAAGGGTTCTCCCTGCCCAGGGCTCCGCGGGAAGTCCCTGGCTGAGATTTTGAAGGGGACCTAGAAGTGCCTTTCTCAGCTGTTCTGTCTTTAGCCCAATTAAAGGGGGGAGGGGAATTTGGATGTGGAGAGGGAGAGAGGGAGGAAGGGAGGGAAAGAGAGGGAGAGGAAGGGAAAGGAAAGAGAGAGGAAGGAAGGGCGAGATAGAGGGGGAGAGGGAGAGGAGAGACAGGGAGAAACTGGGGAGAGGAAAGGGAGAGGCAGGGAGGGGAAGGGGCGGGGGAGATGCCAGGGATCACACCCAGGGCCCGTGCACTTACCGGCTGGCCCTGGTCCTGGGCCTGCATTAATTCCTTCTTCGCCCCAGGACTGTGCCCAGTCCCTGGGGGCCCCTGGGAAGCCTAGTCTGTGTGGAGCTTTCCTGCCCCACAGGGTGGGCAGGCTGTGAACCCGGAGTCTGACCCCTCTCCTCTCCTGTTCATTTCACCCCCATTTCTCCCCACACCCACTCGCTTCTCACTCAGGGTCCCCAAATACTGGTCCTGCGGGATGGGGAGGGTCAGGCTTTGTTGTGGGATGATGCATATTCATGAGGGCTTTGAGGCGCCTTGTTGAAATGCGAGCTGCTGCCTGCCTGGGTGGCATGGGAGCTCCCCTGCCCCCTCTTTGTGCCCAGAGCTGGGTCCTTCAGCCTGCCATTGCCATGAATGGCCAGAGAAACACTTGAATGATTTGTTGGGGGTAATTTCTAATCATCTTGTTAGAATAATTGTCGATTCACTTTTGCAGGTGATTCAGAGCCAGCCCGGAGCAGCCCCCTGCTCCCATCCTTTCTGAAACCATAACAATTTTTGCTATTTCCTTTTCTTTCATTCCAGAAAGACCCCATCACCGGAAGGGGTTCTCCGCACAGTCCCAAAACACTCCTTCCGGTAAGAGCTCTGCATGGCATGGCTGGGTACGGGCTGGCACTGAGGGATGCCCCGGGCCTTTGCCCACCAGGACCCTATGGCAGCCCCCAGACATGTGCCTTGCTGGAAAGAACCTCCCCTGTCCCCCACCTGCCCATCAGGAGTACCTGCACTCCACCAATATCCCCCAGCGCCCCGGGCTCACTCAGGAGTGTCCTTGCAGCCGAGATTCTTATTTGGCTGTTTGGGCCACCCCCTGCGGTGCTCTGGGCTTACTCTGGGCTCTGTGCTCAGGAATCACTCCTGGTGGGGCTCTGTGGACCCCGTGTGGTGCCGGGGATAGAACCCGGATGGGCCATGTGCCAAGCAGACACCCTTCCTGCCAACCTGCCTCATCTCTGTCCCTAGGTTCCCGTTTCTATCCGAGCAGAGGCAGAGGCCAGCCACAGGGACCTTCGGAGAGTCTCTGCCAGCAACTGGGCAGCCTTGCCTGTCGGCTGTGCAGTTGTGGACGCTGAGCAGAGAAGCCAGTGTCGGTCTCAGCATCTCCTGAGCATCGCGAGGTGAGGGGCTCTGGGCCGGCACTTGGCTGGCTTATGGGCTTTGTAGGATCGAACCTTGGTCCCCCACGGGCGCGAACAGCTGGTGGCCTGGAACTGGGCAATCTTACTGG
This sequence comes from Sorex palustris, assembly GCA_028565675.1. Classification (NCBI taxonomy): domain Eukaryota; kingdom Metazoa; phylum Chordata; class Mammalia; order Eulipotyphla; family Soricidae; genus Sorex; species Sorex palustris. Next base: position 24,052 of record JAOXYA010038971.1, read on the forward strand.
AGCCAGTCCTGGGGACTTTTTTGAGCACCTGAGATGCCCTGAGGCCTAGCTGTGGGGAGTGGGGGGCATTGTGTTTGGAGGGGTGCACACGTAGAGCTGCTGCCTCTCCTGTGGATTTTGTGGGTTCTCCTGGGTCTAGTGGGGGCCGCCATGTTGGGTGGATGGAAGTCGTGGGTCTGGGAGTCCCCAAGTGGGGGTGGGGGTCAGAGGCTCCCCGGTGGGCACACTTCATGCCCGTCCTGATAATGAGGGCTGGGACATGAGGGTGTCAGGACCAAGTTCAGGACCCCCTGGACATTCCTGGAGAAACTGGGGCAGGGTCCTGGAGGTCTGGTGCCACTGGAAGTGCCGCTCAGAGGACTGAGGCTGGTGTCATTGATTCCCGGGTGAAGCCAGCGTCTGTCTGGGCACTGCCCACTCATCTCTGGGCTGCGCCTGCCAGGGCGGTGTGGAAAGGGGGGGCACATCCTTGTTTCACATGAGGGTCGTCTTTCTCATGGTGCCCTGAGTGGAGTCATGGGGCTTGGGGGGCAGGCAGAGGAGGACCCCACTTAGGAAGGATTCTGGAAATGTGGAGCAGGCCTAGGGAGAGGCCAAGGCCAGAACACAGCACAGCATACACAGGGTGCTATGGACTAACCATTACACCGCCCACCCCGTGGGCCATATATCCCTGAGCCGGGCTTGGACAGCATGGAAGGCGCTGGCCTCACTCACGCTGACCCGGGTCCAGTACTCCCCCCCCACACACACCTCATAAGTTCCCCTGAGCCCCGCCAGGAGTGATCTCTGAGTGCAGAGCCCGGAGTCAGCCCTAAACACTGTGACCCCAAAGCGAACACTAATATCCCACGGAGATGTTTGCAGAAGCTGTAGCCGTGTGACCAAGGGGGACAGAGGGGCCCTTTCAGGCCCAAGAAGAAACGAGAATCTGAGTTTCCTTCTCACTCATCTGTTTTGAAAACTTGTGACCTGCTGCCTTCCTTCCAAGCCTGGCCCCACATTCTGTTTCCACCTGATACTTGGGAATTTGGGAGTATGGGGAGAGGACAGACGGACACTCAGGAGCAGGCAGGTGTTTTCTCATGGGGCTGTGAAACACCCACCAGCCACCTCCTGCCCCCGTCACGTCGCCTGGTTCTGTCTCGCCATAGGCCTCTGCATGTGTCCTGAATGGGATGGGGCTAGCCTGGTCTCAGTGCCTCTTGAGGCCTGAGGGTGCTGCTCTGCCTCTTCCCCTCCTCGTCCCCCTCTTCCTCCTCCTCCTTTTTTCTGTCTCCTCTTTCTTTCTCTCCCCTCCCCCACCTCCTCCTCATTTCCCCTCCTCCTCCTCTTCGTCTTCCTCCTCCTCCTCCTCCTCTTCCTCCTCCTCCTCCCCCTCCTCCCCCTTC